>VWYE01021982.1:13570-113463 GCA_013398995.1 Alaudala cheleensis
AAACAAACCCTTGGTTTGCTGATCAATGGAATTGGAGATTGAAAGACGAAAGAAACAATGAGGGAAACACATGAATTCCATAAGGATTAAAAATTAAATGGGGTTGTACATTAAAGGGGAATCTTGAGGTATTGGACACTCTGCCTCTCAAGTACCTCAGCCAATGGGAAAAGGGAGAGGGAAATGCAGTCAGGAAATTGGGATAAACAGGAGGCTACACCCTCCAAAAACCGGAGAGACCCCAGAGGAAATGCCCCATGGGCTCTCCCTTTATTGGAATAAATATTGCTGACAGCCTGAGAGGAGGCTCATGGAAAAAGGGATTGCAATGAATCTCATTTGATTGCCTAATGCAGCAATGCATCTGCCTCCTTTTTGGATATAAACCTCTGGTGTTTGTGGATTCATCTTCCTAACAATCAAGGAGATGAATGTTATCACCTGAGACAGGTCAGGGTTTGGATGGGCAGGTTGGTGATTCTTGGGGAGCAGCAGAGCCCTGCAGCAGCTCATTGGGGTGGGAGAAGGTTTTTCACAACCCTTTAACATTTGTATTTCTGTGCTCTTCCCATCTCCTGTAACACCTCTGACCTTCCCCACCTCACCCCACCCCTGCTGTGATTCCTCTGCTTTTGGGAAACACACCTTGATTTCACCTTCCACCTCATTTCTTCATGCAGTGACCCGAGGTGCTCCCAAAAACCCAAGTGAGGCATTTGTGCTGCCACTCAGGGCAGGGTTGCTCAGATCACACCTGCAGCACTCCACACACCTCCTCCAACGTTCTCTATCTGTCCCCCTTTCAAAACAGAAGCTGTGAAATGCAGCAGCTCTCCCTGGAGCTCAGGGAAGGCAGCACAGTGATTTGGACATGACAGCACTGCTCAAAAACTCACAGAGTTCTGTCTGCCCTAAACACACAGTTCACCACCAATATATTAATATTTTATATATTTTTTTTTTCTTGTTCATTGGGACAAACACATGGATCCTCTTATCTCTCCCAAGTCAGGCTTTAAGCAGCAGGTGGTCACACTTGTACTCATTATATCTCCATGCTGTGGATCCATTGCTCAGAAATTATTCCCCTCCCTCCTGGATTTATGTACCTCAGCCACCTCTGTCTCAAGGGTGGGAAATTCAGGGTGAGTCTCTTATTCCTCACAGCATTGCAGGAGGTGGTTTGGTGGTGATTGTGTCCCTTTATCTCCTCCTTTGAAACAGCAGTTATGAAGAACTATTACAAACCAGAATTGCTTCTGTTATAAATTGTTTTCTGACAAAGTTGGCAGCCAGAAAGCTGAAAACATAAATAAGAAAAACCCTTGTACTCTTCAAAACAACTGAAAGTCCAGAGCATAAACCACTGGAAATACATTTCCAATGCATCACCTGTGAGCTGAATATTCACATTCAGCCTCACCTAAATGGTCTGTGGTACCTTTTGGGTGTGTGTGTGTAAAACAAGTGTCCATCAGTACCTGCTGAATGAAACATCATTGAATAACAGAGGAATTGTCAGGAAAAAGCTATAAAAATAGGATTTCAATTTCCCAAAGAAATGAGTCTCACAGAGTTTAACTAGCTGGGTATTTCAGGGAAACCTCCAGTTGTGCTCTCCTTCCCAGTCAGTCTGAAGTCAGCTCACAGTTGAAGAACAGCCACAAAGAAAGTTCTAGAAGGGGGAATGCTCCTCAGGTTTTTGTGACCCATTCCCATCTATGCTGTAAAGGCATTCATGAACTCCTGAATGCCCCCAGTCTCAATTTATTCCTGTGTTCTGACCCTCTCCAACTCAGCTAAGCCACAACCCAGCTCTGAACAATCTCACACTTGGGCAAGACCAAGCTGAGCTCTGAGATGTTGGGGTTTGCCCCTCTGTTAATAACACAGACAGGAACATCAGTGCCTGTGCAGGACTGGAGCACAGATGTGCAGCAGCTGCTCAGGTGAGGGGAGCTGCTGGGATTGGGGCAGGAGAGCACAGAGCTGATGGGAACCAGCCTGGTTATGGGAGAGCCAGAGCCTGGGGGATGTTCACACATTGCACATCCACACAAATCCCCCCCTTGGTCAACGGCCTGATGTTTGTCCTGCCCAGGGCAGGGCTTGGAACTGATCTTTAAGGTCTCTTCAACCCCAACCACTCTGTGATCCCATGTTTGGTTCAGATCCAAGGGGTTGCTGTTGTGTTTATTGATGTGCTTGTTTAGTTCTGCTTTCAGTGCTGCAAACTTTGCACCCAGCCCAAGAGGAAATCCATCCCAAACACGTGGAGGGAATCGTTTCTCAGCCCCAGCTCACAAAGCTGAGCAGTGCAGTGAGCAGAGGGGAGGAGCAGCACACAGGGAGCCCTGCCCCTGATTCCCAGCACTGTGTGAGCAGCCAGGATTTACCACAACTAAAGGATGATTCAAGTCCAGCCCATTCCTTGGGGCATCTTAAATGCAAAGGCTCCATTTCAGCACAAAAACATTCAGGGATGTTGTTGTACCTCTCCTCAGGAACATGTTTTCTATGGCAAACAAAAGTGGAGCCTCAGGAAAGCCTCTCCAGAGCCCAGAATGAACCAGGCACGTTCTCTGTCAGTGCAGAGGACAGGGAGGTGTCTGAATTCTCAGCACAAGCTTTGCAAATCTGCTTTGCCAGCTCTCAACTCCAGTTCTTTCTGGGATTTTTGGTTTTTTTTAACAAAGGATATAATTTTTCCACTTTAAAGCCACAAAATCCAGATTTAGGCAGTAAATCAGAGTTTTGTCTCCACACATGCAACAAAAGAGATGCAGTGAATTGCACAGTTCCCTTTCAACTCCTCATTACAGAGTTCTCAGTGAGCTTAAAATCCTTCATTAAGCAGGGAGCTCATTTGCTGCTTAAGACAAATCCTGGTGAATGTCAGATTTTCTGCCTGTTGTGCTTTTCCCCCTTGGTCATCCCTGAAAATCTCTCCGAGTCCTTCCCACCCCATTTCTGGCTGCTTGGCAAACTTGCTTGGAAGGATTTTTTTGCTTTTCTGGAGCGAGCCAAGGTTGCCAGAATTGCATTTAATTTCCATTTCACAGAGAGAAGGGCCCTAGCAGCAGCAGCCTGTTCCAAGGGTGATCCAATCCCTGATGTGGCAGCTCCATATCAGACATTGTCTCTGAGCAGTTCCAGTGTGTCTCTTTTCATCTGCACCCCTCTCAAACCAGGCATCACATGCTTGGGCCAGATGCTAATTTGATGTTTTAAAAAAACCAACCCTAAAGAAATCACTTTGGCTGGGTTTGGATTGGAAATACTCATTAGGAAGAGTTGTACATTTAAAAAACATTTGCAACACCCCTAATTGAAAAAAAAAATAAAAATCTCTCTCAGATTCAAATTACAAACCACTAGAAGTTGATTTAGTGGAAGCTACAGAAATAAGCTGCACATAACTGCACTCCCAGTTCAAGAAATGTGATTTGGTACTTTTACAGACCTTGGAAATCCAGCTTACCTATTAACAAAAATCTCCAAGGCCTTCTCTGCATAGGACATTAAAGTCAATTCCTCAAGGAGCAGATTTCCAGCTTTGTTACCCACAATTGGAATGGTTTGAATCCTGTGTCACTCAATTTGCCTTCAGTACAGCTTCACATCTGAGAGGCAGCACCCACTGAGGGTGTAACTAAAGCAGTTTATTTTATCCTGCTTTTAGCCCAATTCCCTGCTGTTGTCTCCAGAACTGCACAGGAGCAAAGCAGAGTCAAAGCCCAGCAAACCCTGCCTGAAGTGAAGCTGCTGGTGCTGGGAGCCTCCTGACAACAATATCCTATCCCAGCTGCAAATATTGACTGAAATTAAACCTCCAACTTGTTCTGTGAGGCTTTGGCCATGCAATTGCTGCTAATGCAGGCTGGAGCCACTGCTGCCATGTCAGTGTGTGTGCTCAGAGCTGCTGCAGGAGCCTCAGGATGAAGGTCATTATTTTGCAGATGCACGAGGACCAGAAATAAATGTTCTTGTTAGACTTAGCAGAGTCTGCCTGGACCTCTTCCACTCTAATATTTGACTTTAATTTAAATATACCCCTGTTGTTTGCTGAGGCTGGGGGTTTGTGCAGCCTCCCTGCATCAGTCAGGAGGTGATGGTGGAGCTGCATTTCACCTGCCCAGGGAGGCTCTTCCCACCTGCAGCAGCACTCACCAGAAACCAACTTCTCCTCTTGATAACAGCAAAGAGTTGCCACACATTTGCAGGCTGATCTGGGAAATTTTATTGCTGGGAGATGGATTGGGGTTTTTTTTTTCCCAGTTTCTGGCATAAAATCCTTTTTTCAGCCTTTTCCTTTCTGTTCTCTGACAAGTTCCTGCTCCTGCAGCAGCTCAGCTAAAAACCAGCACAGTTCAAACTGTGCACGGGGCATTTGTAGAAGTTCTGTAAATACCCTGTTTTCCTCATTGCTTGTGGGAACTATTCCAGAATTCAGCTGGGCAAACGTGTGTAATCACAGGTATTTTACAGTTACACACATGACAGGGTTTATAGGGGAAACAAGACATTTTCTGGGCTCAGCAGCCACCACTGGGGAGCTCAGATGTGATCTGGGGCACAGGAACCCTTTCCCAGGTCTGACAAAAGCAGCCAAACTGAGCCAGGCTGATGCACAAACGTTTCTTTGCTGACAGCACCAATAAAAACGTTCCAAAGATGATCATAAACCCAGCTCTGCTTTGCCATGTGGCTTAGCCCCTCAGAGAACTGCTGTGGCTGTGGGAACCAGGCCCTGGGGATGAAAGGAAGTCTGGAGCTTGCTCAGGTGTCTCTGCACAACCCCTGTAAAAACACTCAGCATTTCACCTGCTGTGTATTGCTGAGTTACCTGGCAGCAGTGTCCAGTTCCTGCTGGGAGCAGGAGGAGTGGGCTGAGCACAGGAGCAAAGGGGAAAATTCTGTTGTTTGTGGTGAGCTGGGCTATGAAGAAGCCACTCTGCAATCCTGCCATGACCAGAACAAAGCTCCAGTTGGTTTTTGGGCTCAGTTTAAAGCTGCCTAAGCCTGTTGTGAGGGATTTTGGAAAGAATTCTTGAGTTTCCTTCAAGGACAATATCAAAAACCTCATGCAAATTGCCAATATTGGCTCTTACATGAAGGTGGAGTTGAAACAACTCAATGCTGTGGCTTCACCTGCTGGGAAATGCTTGGATTTGGGGTTTTTGCAAAGATAAAAGCACTCTGCTCACTCTCAGAGCTACAGCTCCTGACTGCAGTCCAAATGTCTTGAATGCTCCAGCTTATCCCTTAAAAACCCACAAAAACTCCCCCATGTTTAGGATTTGGGGGAACACACAGGAGGTGCAGGTATAAGCAGATTAAAAAGTAAAGAGAAAAGTCATAATAATAAAAAATAACCAAAGTGAAAAGCCACTAAATCTCATGTAAAACCACCCAAATCTAAAAATAAAGGCAATGTAAAAACCTTGTGTGCAAAGTAAATGTCAGAGTGAGCACAACTAATGCTGGCTCTGAATTACTGATTCAGAATTGCCCTGCAAAGTTACAAACTCCCCAGGAACGCTCAGTAAAAGGAGAGATCCTTCATTTCCTGCTGAAACCTTTGCTGTTCACATGGGATGGGGATGGCACAGTGTCCACACCTCCTCTCCCTCCATGGGAAATGCCTGCAGGATTTGTGCCAGCAGCTCCAACCCAGCAAAGGCTCTGCACCAGAACTCTGCAGAGCCTGCCAGGCTGAGAGCAGAGCAGGCTCCCCCAGCATCCCCTTCATCTCAGCTGGCAAATAAATCAGCAGCAGACAGCAGGGGAAAATTCCAGTGCTGCTGGAATGGGTTTAACTGGAGAGTGCCCATGAATGAGACAGCAAAGTCTGCTCCTGCAATGAACACCAGTGTAATTCTGCAGCCTAATTCTGCAGCCTAACAAACACCAGCCCAACAAACACCAGCCCAACAAACACCAGCCCAACAAACACCAGCCCAACAAACACCAGCCCAACAAACACCAGCCCAACAAACACCAGCCTAATTCTGCAGCCTAACAAACACCAGCCCAACAAACACCAGCCCAACAAACACCAGCCTAATTCTGCAGCCTAACAAACACCAACCCAACAAACACCAGCCTGACCCTGCAGACAGGAACTGAGGTGTGGCAGTGCTGGCTGCCTCACACACACACACACACACACACACACACACACACAGGGTTGTGTTACACCAACAGGACAGTGCCAGGTCCTTTCCCTGAGCTTTGCACATGGAATGTGTGACACAGTGTGAGCCTGTGTGGGATTGATGGATGCTCCAGCCAAAGCCACTGACTTTAAACTGCACAGATCAGGATAAAAAGCAGCCACTGTTGGATGTTTTGATGAAGACAGACCCTAAAGCTGATGGCAGACAGGAGTTCAGATGTGAGGAATGTTCTGTGCTGTCACACAGAGCCCTGGGCAGTGTCTGCAGCCAGGCAAGGTGAGAATTTACCTTTTGTTGGAGGTGACAGGGATCCTCCAGCCTTTGATCTGGCTGAGCTCGGTGTCAGAGATGTCGATCTGCAGGGGCAGGCGTGGCACCCACACGGTCACTTCCAGCTGGGTGGTGAAATGCTGGTACGTGAAGTTCACTATTGTATCCACTTTGCTCTTCATTTCCTTGCCATTCACAAAGAGGGAGTCACAGCTGGCAGAAACCTTCAAAAATATAGATATAAAAAATTAGGGAATGAAGAAAAATTCCTGAGGAAGAACAAAGATGATACATCAGCCCTCAGACAACGCTGCAAATGTAAGTCATGCATTTTGCATTTCCAGTTTTTTAATTAGAAGCAAACAGTGATAAATGGACCCCAGGGAAAGAGTTGTGCTTTCCCTCAAAGGATACTGCTCAAACTACAAAAAGAATTTAATGATGTTATATAACCTGTGTGAATCTTTTATACCAGGCAAATTAAACTCTTCATGAATCAAACTCCATGTGCATCAACGTTTATGTTTACAACTTGCTTAAAGAACCAGGAAAAAAAAAACGGGGCCATATGTTAGTAAGAAAAAGACTGACTCAGAACCATAAAGCAGAATCTTTTCCCTTTTCCTTGAGCACTGGAATGCTGAAAGACAAAGATCCCCTTATGGCTCATGAGCACAAGTGCAGCAGAAGCATTATTTTTTAGAACTTCTCAGTAATTGTTTTAACAAAATGCATCCATTGTTGCTTTGTGGCATGAAATCACTGCTAAAACCAGTGTGTGGGCTGTGTACCACAGCTCATCTGCCCTCCTGGTGCCAGGGATGTTCTGGCACAAAATCAAGGTCCTGAGCACAGATATTATTTCTATAAAACCATAATGTAGCAGCTAATTCAGTCTGCAGCCTGGAGGGCAGGACTCCTTCATCAGGAAGAGGTTTTTAATCTATTTATGTGTGTATATATTTGTAGATTATATACACAAACACAGAGCCATGTGTGATATTAATTTATATTATTCCTGTACAATATTCATGTTTATATAACACGAGCTATATACCTGCACACCTGCACATGTATTTTATCTAGATCTGTTTGCATTCTGCATTGGAGAGAGAGAGGTGATGGTTTCCCAGAGTCCTTGTAGAGTGGTTTGAACCCTCTAAACCCACAGCTGATGGGATGAGGCTGTTCCTGGTTTGAAACCCCTTAAACCCACAGCTGGTGGGATGAGGCTGTTCCTGGTTGGAACCCCTTAAACCCACAGTTGTGTTCCTCACATCTCTGTTCTCAGGACTCTCCTGTGCACCCACATCCTGGCTGAGCCCCAGTTTAAATCCTGCTTTCCTGCAATTCCTCAGGTAACTCATGCAGGCTTCAGTGGGGAATATGCTGGAACACAGGCTGGCTTCCCTCTGCAAACCTACCTCAAATCTTTGCAGGTATTAACAGGGATTAGAGGTTACTGAGCCAAGAAAAATGAGAGAACATCTCTGGCAGATGCTTCCTTTTGCTCAAAAACAACACAATATTCAGACATGAAGTAAAGGATCTGTCCTCCCATATTGGCCATTTTCAAGTCAGGTCCCTCTCAATGGACTCAAACCACAATTGCTCATTTCCAAAGGGGCTGGGGCAGGTGAGGGATGGGGCAAAGGAAACCAAGTCACTCTTCTGGAGACAATACTCCTCCACATAAATGCTTAATGAGCACAGGAATATAAAAATAATAAATCTGGATAATCTGATAAAGAGCTTAAAATGGACTCGAGGCTCAGGAGGACCACAAATGAGCTGGAGCATCCTTGGAATCTTTTTTTTTCCCTCCCTCATAATGTGTCACGAGTGTCTCTGGGAAGTTTAAGCACATTAAGCAAGCCCATTAATTGAATGAGCAGTTGAGATTCTGAACCATAAAGCTTACAGCTAGGGAGTTATGTGAGAATTAATACAAGACAGAAATAATTAAGAAAACTCAAAGAGGGAGGGATAAACATCAAGGCTGGATCAGGGGAATAACTAATATCTGACAAGACAGCAGCTCATTTTTCAGATTCTCTTCTTGCTGCATCAAATGTTCTTGTCAGCAGGCAAGAAAGGTGCTAAATTAGGGAACTGAAAGATGGACATTAATTGTAGCTATAAAAATATCAGTCTAGGCTTACAAATTTCACAGATTTTATGTCTAGACAGAGACATCCAGTCATTTATATACTGACCAAAAGGTAAGTACCAGGCAGGATTTATCATTGTCTATGCTGCAGTTCAGCCATGGATCCACTGAAGTGTATCCTCCAGAAAATAATCCAGCCTGGATTAGAAAACCTGAGCAGAGCCATTGTTGTTTCAGTTCTCTGTCTGGAATTTGAGTTTACTCTATTAAGCACCAGCACACCAGATAATTCACAGCAAAATCCAGCTGAATCCTGTGATAAGGCAGGATACACTGAAGCTCATGTGAGGAACCCTCTGTTTCACTCACAATATTTAATTACTGCCACATTTCCTTCACTAACCTCACCACAGCTGGTGCCAGAAAGTAGCCTGGGCTCATCTGAAGGACATGAGACAGAAAATGTCCTTTTTCATTGGGAGCCAGGACAAAGAACATCCTGGGAGCTGTGGTTCCATGTGACACTGCTCTGAGGAGGAATGGGACACACCTGGAGCCCTGGGACTGGCTGCCCACCCTGGCCAGGGCCCTGCAGTGATGTCCCCCTGCATTTCTGTCCTGTTCAATCCCCTCCCTGCTCCTGCAGCCACTCTCTGGCTGTCAGAGGTGCTGCCCTTTGGGCAGGGTGAGGGTTCCCTGTGCCTGGGTGTGCCAGGGGGCACAGCACGTGAATCCCACTCAGGATTCCTCTGAGTGCTGAGGGAACAAAGAGAAAAGGCTCTTCCACCTCTCCTGCAAACACTGCACAGGGAGAAGAACCAGCCAAAGCCAAGAATGGCACCCTCTCATGTGAAATGCTGTGTAAAACACTCTGTCAGCATCCACTGTCAGCTGCCTGGCAGCACCAGGAGTGCTGTGTGAGACTGTGCAGGGGAGCAGAGCTGCCACGATGTGCTCCCAACATGCAGGTCAAGAGCAAGAGAGCTGCAATTAACCTCTCTGGGCTTTGAAGCAGGTGGTTGGCTCCAATCCCCACAAGTAATTGTAAAAAAGCACAATTTGCCCTGTACAGTCTGTGACAGCCTCCTCATTTTAGGCTAATCCAGACCAGAGGAGGATAGCAATTGAGGAGGAGCAATTGGGAAACCATTTGATGTTCAGGTCACCGAGGTTCCTGCAGCCTTTGGGTGAGCAGGTAAAACACAGGGGATGTGAATGACAGGAAAACAAGTGCTGGTGGCTCATCCCTGCATGCAGGGTGTGTTCCCAAGCTCACACTCACCCTCAGGCCATCCTGCAAGGAGCCCTCACTAGAGACAAGACACTCAGCACGACCAGAAAACTCCTGAATAACAAAGAGCCCTCGAGGACAGGCTGTTCATTATTCAGGAGGTTTTTTTTTGGTCATGCTGAAACCCTGCTGGACACAACCATTTTTCTCCACACCCTCTTGTGAGAGCAAGATGCTTCAGCAGAGACCTGGCACAGGGACATCCATCTCCTGTCTGCAGCACCTCGGGGCACTCCCAGCCCACCCCTCACCTCCAAACTCATCTCTTTTCACCTTCAGGCAAACACTTCTCACTGATACTTACACACAGCCCTGTATGGACACGGATAATGGATTATAAAAGAAGATCTCCCACCCAAAGGAATGAATTCTAGTTAATTCAGTGCAAAGCAACAGTGACTAAGCTGATGGAAGTGTGAGACCAAGCTCAGTGCAAAGCTGTCCTGGGGCACTTCTCACCTGTGAAGGTGTGACACAAACCCCAAAGGGATGGTGCTGATTTTACAGCCCATTTAAAGAAGACTGAGGCACTCACCATGTGTTTCAGGGTTTGGTCTGACACAGAGTCTCTGCAGCTGAAAAAAGCTCAGCCACTTGGTTATCCCAGTCAGGTCCCCAGATGATTTAAATTTGTAGTTCAAATTCACCCATGAAAGGAGGTGCCTGCTGCCAAAAGAGCCTTCAGCAGTGCTCCAGAGAGGCTGGATTTACAAGGAGGTTCTTGCTTGGAGTCAAGATCTACTTGTCTTTAAAAGACCTGAGTTCAGTGGGATGGACGTGCAGCCCTCAGCGTTGTAACCCTGATTTCCTCATCCATTTCTCATTCCTTGCCTGATCAGAGCCACTCCTGATGCCCAGCACAGGAGGCAGAGCCCAGAAGGGGTCTGGCTGCAGCCACGTCCATCCTGTGCACACTGAGAACAGAGGCAGGGCAGAGGAGCAGAGCACTGTCATGTTCTACAGCCAAAGTGTGGAGGATACAAAACCCACACCCCTCACAGACCATCCTGGAGCCAAGCCCTGGCTGTGGCCTGCCAGCCCTCACAAGGATCTATTCCTCTCCCACAAACACAGATTTTTCCATGCTGATATTCCTCACAGTGGTTCTGCCTGCCCCTGCCCCAGCTCATCCTGTGCACTGGCTCTGCAGATATTGTCTGCAGGCAATTTGAGAATAAGAATATACAGAGGAAAGGATGGCAAATGCCATGATGCTGGAATTTAAACTAATAAAACAAGAGGTTTTATTCCCTTTTCATCTTCCACATGTGCAGAATAGCCTTGGAAGTGTCAGTTTTGAAACATTCTTCTCCCGTTAATTTGTTTTTATTGGCAAATCAGTTCTCCAAGTAACGTTCTCTGAAATAGCTGCTGTGGCTTCAGACAGAAGTGTTGGCTTTAGGAATCCCCTGAGATACATTCTGAGGTTTCTTTCCTACTTAGAAACGATAGCAAGAGTTTAAGTCGAGTATTCCCCACCCCATGTGCTGGAGATGTGTTTGTTTTTCATCTTATCATGGAATAAAAACATTACCCAGGAACGGGATCCGAAGTGCCTGACTCACAGCAGCCCAACAGCTGCACTTAAAAACAGGATTAGAATGATTTCCCCTCTCCTCACCACCAGCTTCCACTGGAGAAAAGGTAAAAAATGAGATGTGCCAAGGTGAGCCTGAAGCAGTTCCAATGCTCTTCATCCTAAGTAGTCTTTAATTGCAGCATCCACCAAGAATTAAATCACATCCTTCACACTGAAACTGGAGCTGTCCCTGATCAGCTGCTCCTGCGAAATGGGGATTGAGGCAGGGGAGTTTGCTCAGCCCCCTCAGCTCTGGTATCCTGTAAAAACAGCCTGGTCACATCATCTGCCAGCAGGGCTGGGTTTGGGCTGCTTCTTCTCACATCTGCTCTTCTTTTAATTGCCCAAAATAAAGCTTAAACGTGCTGAAGTCAATCCAAATGAATCGAGTGGAGGATGATGCAGTGCCAGAGGCCAGGGTTTCACTGGTGGGAGGCATTTCCAAACCCACACAACCAAACCCATTTTGAAATGATCACTTTGTAATGCTCTTCCTTCCCAGTTTCAGTGCTCTAAAGGAGCAAAGCAGGAGATCCAAAACTCATATCTGGGCTTTGGGTGTCTCTGATGAGAGACAGAAGCACAGACTTGGCTTGTCCTGACACAGAGGAGCTGTGGGGAGCACACAGCCTGACACAGACCCTGCTTAAAGCCCCCAGAATCATCCCCATGGCTGCAGGGAGCTGCAGGAACACCACAGAC
Source organism: Alaudala cheleensis (assembly GCA_013398995.1). NCBI lineage: Eukaryota > Metazoa > Chordata > Aves > Passeriformes > Alaudidae > Alaudala > Alaudala cheleensis. The sequence goes on from VWYE01021982.1 coordinate 25,702, forward strand.
CCAGAGAGGAACAGCATCACTGAGTTTGGCAGCCAGGACCTGTCCTGGAGAGCACTTCTGGCACAGGTACCTGTGATTTACACCCAGGGCTGACTGAACAACCAGCAGTTAGGAGCAGGATTGACAGGGAAATCCTTCATCCAGGAAAGCAGAGATCTGGAAAAGCAGATAATGGACTGAAGTGCTGAGTGTGTTCAGGAGAGCAGAAATGGGCACAGCAGTGGGTTTGAGGAGGGGGAGCAGGAGGCACACAGAGCTCTGGGGGACACCGAGGGTGTGTGTGAGCAGCAGCAATGGGCACCCAGAGCCACTGACACCTCCTGCTCATCCTCCCTGAGGATCAGCGTTTAGCAGCGCTGAGGAGGAGAAGCAGGAAACTGAGGGAGGAGGGAGATGAGCCCAGGTACAGCCTGTGATGATGGGAATGGGTGTTTGAAGTTTGAGAGTGGTTTTAGCATTTAACCCCCATTGAAATGCACTGAACTAGAGGGAAGGACGGCTCGGCAGGCATTAACACTCGGGTTTAACAATGCAGACAATTGCTGAGGCTTAGAAAAGGTGCACTGAGCCATGAATGCACGGGGAGAGTTTAAAAACGCCTGAACAGGAACGGAGTGTGCGCTATTCAAAATCTGCTTATCTGTGCTCAATCACTGAACAACACCTGGGATGTGCCAGGATCCCAGTCCCAGGTGTGGAGCAGCTGCTCCTGCTCCTGTCCCAACCCCGTGCAGGGGAGGATCGTCTTGGATGGGCACAGGTGAGAGGGGAAGGTGCCTGTGCACTCAGACTCCAGCCTGCTCTCAATCCCAGCTCAGCAGGGAGCACTGAGCTCCCACAGCAGCACAGCGAGGGCAGGTGTCCAGAGTTTCCTCCTTGTTCATTATGGACAGGGAATACCAAAAGCAAAAGGGGAGCAGGTAAAGAAGTACATGGGGGCTGCCAAAATGTTCTCCAATTCACACAGCGAGATCCTTCACCCATCAGCTGAGCTTGTAACTGCACTTTTCCCAAAAAAAATCAAAATGTTGGAGTTTAAAGTTACTGTTTCCTGCTCTGTCCCCTGATTTCTCATCACCATGTGCAGACTGAGAAAGGGATCATCTGCATTAGGAGAAATCCATGGCCATGTTGAGATGCTGATGTCTCTGAAGAGAAGAAAATACCTTTGCATTGGTTGGTCCCCAGGAATGTCACCTCCCCTGCAGGAAAATGAATGCTCTCAGCACCAGGAGCTCAATGTGGCTGTGCTGCTGCTGGTCTGAGCACAGACATTTCTGCAGAGGGTGGGGAGCCAGGCCCTGCTCTGATGAACGAAGGAGAACCAGGATGGCACCGGGAGGGGACACAGCCCTGCCTCTGAAATCTCATCCAATTGAAGTAAATGAGAGACTTTCTCCTGCTTTACTGGCCCCGGACCAGGAGTGCTGAAGGCTCTGAGCACTTCAGTGCCTATTGTCACACAGTGACAGCCAACTGTGACACCAGCTTGGAACAGAGACTCGCAGGCAGGGTGGCTGTGGAGGCTCAGGTTCTCTGGGATGTCACACTTGAAGTTGTTTGGACAAACTGCACTTCTCCCTCGATGGAGCAGCAGTTGCAGTGCCAGGATGCAGCAGAGCAGGTGCACACAGAGTCACTTGGAGCTCATTTCAGTCTCAGCACAGTCTGTGTTCAGGCAAAGCTTCAGGAATAGTTTTTTCCCCCCCATTCAATGACTACTTTTGTTGATAAGGAGAAACACACGGAGCAGAGCTCAGAGCAGGATCTCCTTTCTTCCTTATCCACTTGTGATGGAAATCGAGTCAGTGCCATTCTTGCTCCACGAGTTTCAGTTTCTTTAGGGCAATCTCGTGTGCAATCCCTGGCTCCTGGCTCCTTGTCACTGCGATGCAGAGCCCCTCCTGGGCCAGCATCGCTCCCAGCCAGCCCTGCTTATCTCCTCACACACATCTTCCTTCTGAGCTGAGATAAAGCATCTCCCACCAGCACGAATTCCAAGCACACTCTCTCTCTCTCTCGTCTGAGGTGGATTTGCTTCAATATTTGACCCTTCCACTTGTGCAGATAAGGCACTACCAGCACTTGTTAGTTTATGTAAACATCCACGTTCTTCATATTCATCAGCTGCTATCCCAGAAGGGCTCGGGAGCTGTTTATGTGGTGAAACCCTGGCAGATGGTACCAGCTCCTTCTCGCATCCATCTAATTGCAAACACTGAACCTGCTCTGTAAAAGCTGTTAATTAGGTGAAAATAACACATATGTTGGAGCTATAAGCTAAGGTGGGGTTTTCCCCCCCTCTCTGTTTTCCCCCAGTTGAATTGCTCACACAAATGGGGTTATAAACTGACAGAATCATCTGCAGATGGGTGAGGGAAGGAAGAGGGGGAAATACTCGGGCAGCATCAGATGTAATGCTCTTTGTAAAATAATGGGCTTTCAAAGTCATTTTCTGAGCACAAAGTAAACTTAGTGTTCATGATTCATGGCTCTAATCCCTGTGACTGAAATTTAAGGTCTAAGGCTCCATGAAATTACAGAAAAAGAAACAATTACATGCATATTCATTCAATCCCATGTGCTGCGTGTCCTCCAAACTCTCCAACAAAAATCCAACAGGGGGGAACAGAGGTTTCTAAAGGCTGTGCTTGAGAATCCCCAGCAGATCAGCTGTAAGTGCTGAAGCCAAGCACCTTCCTGTGCCTGCTGCTTGCTGGGGAATGCAAACACTCCAGAGGTGTGCGAGCACCGAGTGCAGGAGGCTCACGGGGTGTGCAGAGCCCCGAGCGGCTGCTCAGCCTTCCCCAGCTGCAAACAGAGCCCGTGCCCATCCATCCCCTGCTGCTCCTGGGGGAATCCTCCGGGAAAATCCCCCTCCCCTCGGGGCACAGAGCATCCCTTCCCCGGGATGCCACGGGAATGTGGGGCATTAACAGCACGGCAAAGCCCCAGGAGCAGACAGGGGAAATGGAGAGCTTGGGAGCTTAACAGTATTAACAGGAATGTCTTAAGTCATGAATATTTGCCACACTAATCGAGCCTTTAATCTTCTCCCAGTAACACGAGGATACACCATCCTTATCCCAAAGGATCAACAGAAAACCAGGAGAAATCCCCAGAAAGCTCTTAAATACACATCAGCACACTTCTGTTTTGGAAAGAGAACTCTGCTCCTATCCCTACACACGGCTGCATCCACATTCATAAATCTTCCCAGTTACTTTTTAGTCTCTGAGCAACAAATAATTCATTAATTAGTAAAAAAGGAAAAAAAGGGACTTTCAGACAGCCAAGAACAGCAGCCCTTCAACTGCATTCATTCAGCCAAGTGCTTCACCAGAATTATTTGGAGAGAATGTCAAGAGTATCCACCTAAAAATTTACTTTTCTTCTCTGCTCTTCTGAGACTTGACTATACTGGACTGCTTCGTTCACCTAACCCAGGATGGCAGAGGGGATCAGCATTAGGAGAGGCTCCCTGGCCAGGAAAGGCTCTGGAATTTCCCTCTGGGCTGTGCCAGGGCATGTCCTCAGAGCCTGCCCCAAGCTGTGCTGCAAGGACAGCACCCAGGGAACATTCCTGGAGCTCACTCAGGGAATATTCCTGGGTGCTCACCCAGGGAAACAAAGGGAGTCCTTTGGATGAGAGACTGGAAAGGGGAAGTCCCCACATATCCAAAAAAAGGCAAATCTGCTCCCAGCAGCAGGTGCCTCTGTGCTCTGCACCTGGAGCAGGAGAGCAGGGAGGTGTCCCTGTGGTGCAGGAGGGGACAGTGAGTGGGACACAACAAACCCTGCAGGAACAGCCCCATGCAGGGGGAAAGCTCAGGGTGACCTGTGCTCTGCTCTCTCTGCTCTTCCATTGTGCCAGTAAATCCAAACTCCAGCAGGGGTGAGAGAGGCACATCCCAGCCTCGGTGGAGCAGAGCACCGTAATAATCACAAACAATTATTTATAATTACACATATTTATAATTATAAATGTAATTACACAGACGTAATTACAAATGCCTGGTGCAACTGTAATGCCAGTGTTTGGCTGGTGCAGGGCTGGCAGGGAATGAGCTGGGAATGTTCTGTCATTGCTGAGTCTCCACCCTGCAGGAGTGAATTTACTGGAACATCTCCTATCACCTCCCTCCTTCACTTCCCCTCTCAGGGACAGCCCGGAGGTTCCTGCTGACCCTGAGGTGCCTGGCCCAGTGTCACCTGCCAAGGGTGACATCTCTCCCTGCACCTTCCTGTCCAAACCCATGGATGCAGCCCCACTCTCCTGCACGAGTCACTGAGGGATGCTTGTGGTTCTCTGCAGCTTCTCATCCCAGGGTATTTTATAAAGAATTAACTGGCACAAACCCTGTTTTTCCCAGGAAGGGAGCACAGCCTGTCCAACCCCTGGAGCACAAGAGGAGCCCTGAGGACACACGTGGTGGTGGCTCCAAGGGACACGTGTGGCCCTGGACTGGCAGCAGGGGGGGGTGGCAGGTCCAAACCTCCCCAAACCACAGCAGGAAGATTCTGCTGGGGGCTGCAGAAAACAAAACAAACCACAGAATTTTCCTCCTTTGAGGAGAACTTTTACAAAACCTCAGCACAGTGAGAACAAATGTCAAATTGCCACATTCTGGAGGACACCACATTTGCCTTTTTTCACAGAGCTCTTCAGAAACCATGGCTTATTGAAATTAGTACTCCACTATTGACTTCCACTTAAAGGCAGAGATGGAATTGAATTATCAGAGAAATCAGTGCAGAGCTACCTGAGGCCACTGTGCTCTCCACTGGATCATTGTTGATCCAAAGCCTGCATGGCACAGGTGGACAGGGCTTCCCTCTCATCCAACAACACCCTGTACAAATCCATTTACAAAGGAGTTGCCCTTCCTGTCAGTCTCTGTGCCATGGACTGGTATGAACCCTGTCCAAATGCCAAGAGAGATCTGGAAAGTTCTCCAGTCCCCCTCAGATCTGGGCAAAACCAATGGTGCCAGCTCATGCACAAGTGACAAACTGCACAGGGCTGCCACAAGCTTTCTGTTGTGCTTTGGGATTTTTCTCTTCCTGTTTGTTTTTCAACATCTTCCCTTAGGGCTGTGTAGATACAGATAAAAAACATGCCACAGTGAAAGAAGAGTGGGAAAAGGTTTCTACCTTTGCTTCATCACAAGAGAAGTTTATGTAAAAGTTATGTGCAACAAAAAAAATATATATCCCCAGAATCCCAGAAAACCTGTAAATGTGACTCTTTTACTGGAAATTATGAATTCATTTACTGGAAATGATCTTTCTTTAGGAATATAAACATTTGCAGGTACTGTAAGCTTTTCCCTGAGCTTGCTGCAGCTCCTCCTGAACTCCCAGTGCCAGACAGAAGGATTTTTTGGAGGACAGGCAGCAGATCTCACTTCAGGATCTCTGCAGTCTCACTGAACAGGATCCCTGCCCCACACAAGGTCAGCAGCCCTCTGTACAAAACCCCCTGTGCATTCATTCCTCAATGGGCCAAAGCTGGAGCATCTCCTCACAAGAACTGAGGGGGTCAAAGTTGGCAATAATGTGTTTTTCCTCAGAACTGGTTACACAAAATGAAAATATCAATAACAAAAGGCAATGAAACCATTCACAGTGTCAGGTTTGTGAGGAACAGAAGGGCTCAGCACATCTGAGAGCCCTCAAACTCCCCAACAAACAGCCTGGGAGCTCAGCAGCCCCAGTGGCACAGGACACACAGCCCGAGCTGGGGACAGCCACACACTCGGGGCTGTCACTTTGTCCAGTAACAGCACAGAGGAGAAACCTCTCAGGGTGTCAGCAGCGCTGGGTGGATCCTCCCCACCTCCCCATGGCCATGGAATCAGGAGCTGTGGGTGTCCCCCAGTGTCACCCGTCATAAAGAGGCCAAAAGCCACCCCTGGGATGTGCCAGGGGGACTCTGCTGCAGGAAGGAGGCACAGCCCTGCTCTGAGGACACAGGATTTGCAGCTGCTCTTTCCCTCCTACCCTTTCTTTCCTCCAGTGTCACTTTGTCCCTGCTTTTTTGTACTCAGATCCTGATTTTCACTGAGAATTTTGAAAGTGTTTTCTTGGCATTTATAGTGCACAAAATGTGTTTAAAAACACAGCAGTGAAGCATTTACTCCAATAAGGATTTTCTCATTTCACTCTGATAATCTCTCATGCTAAACTCACTGGGGGAAATCTAAAAGCCTCCAGTTTCTGTGTGGCAGGAACTATTCCAGCCTGCAGATTTCCAGGACGGGAGTTCTGAAATCTTTTATTTGTGGGGTGGCAATAAAAGATGTGGAGGGAAGGATCTCCCCTGGCAACACGCACTCCTGAAAGGCCCTTTCAAAGCAAACATCCCAGCAGTGAGGAACACTCCAGCACGCCGTGTTCCCATCTTCCTCCCCTCTCTGCCTCCCCAGCCTCTGCTCTTTGCACTGGAATAATAAATTCCTTTGTGCCCCATCTCACAGAAGTGTTTCCCATCACCTCCGTGCACTTGGCTGGGGAACACCTGGCAATCACAGGTTATTTGGTTATTTTCTCTCCCACAGCACTGCAAGAGTTTCACGTTCCAGCCAAGCGGTATCAGCTGGCCACGTGACAGTCAGTTTTGGGGGGAAAAAAGGAAAAATATTGTTGTGTTCTGTAATGCTGATTGCATCAAATGGCAACTGGATTGTGAGACAGTGATCACGCTGAGCTCAGGCGATTAAAAACTCACTTGGAAAATTGGTGCTTGCTGAGCCTTTATGGAAAGAAATGAATTAAGAAGGGAAACAATAAGGAAGGGCACGCATTAATTTGGCTCTGCAGTGCATAATGCTGATTGTGAGGGATCTAAGGAAGAGCTGAGTGCCTGAAGGATTTCCTCTGGTGTTTTCAGAAGGGAACCCGAGAGCCACCGGAGAGGGATTGCAAATTAAATCCTCACAGCAACCTCAGAGGCAGCAATTGGAAAAGAGCAAATAAATAAACGATACAAACAGGAGGCAGCACTTCCTGCAAGGAACTTCTCCTTGGTGCCAGTGCCTCTCACACGGAGCAGTCCCTGTGCTGGCAGCGCTGCCACCAATCCCCATCCCCTGCCCTGGGTGCAGAGCTGGGCTGCTGGACTGGTCTGAAAGCAAAACCTGGGAGAGGCCCTAAGTCAGAAACACAACTGAATAGGAAAACTATAAAATAAATATAAAAGACAAAGAAATAAAAGATCCTTGACAGAGTCAGAATCCAACCTGACACCCTGTTCACTAGGGTGGTGGGAGCAGTCCAGATGAAGGGGTCTTGTTGAAGCAGGAATCCTGTAGAAAAGTCTGGTAACTCCTGTCCTCTGGGAATCCAGTAATTAAGAGCTTGGGATGCCCCAAACCCCAGATTACATCCAGGTGGGAACGCTTGGTTCCTCCCCTCTCTGGGAATCCAACTGGTAAAGTCTGTGCCGTCCCAAACCCCAGATTACATCCAGGTGTGAGTGCTTGGCTCCTCCCTCTGGGCGGGGCAGCTCACAATGGGCTGACGTCATTGCATGAGTCACACAGTGGGGCCTTGATGGCCCATTAAGCAGAGCCAATTAAGCTCCAATGGGAATCACCTGTGAGCCATTGTTGGGCCATTAACAGAGATAAGGGAATCACCTGTGAGCCTTGGGCAGGGCATTGATNGTTGGGCCATTAACAGAATAAGGGAGTCACCTGTGAGCCCTGGGCAGGGCATTGATGGTTCATTAACAGAGATAAGGGAATCACCTGTGAGCCCTGGGCAGGGCATTGATGGTTCATTAACAGAGATAAGGGAATCACCTGTGCTAACAGCCTCACAATAATGAGGTTCACACAGCTGCAATTAGAATATTTAAATGGCCAGCCAGGACAAAGTTGACAAAGTAGAGTTGAAGTCCTCCAGAATCTGGAGAAAAAGCCCATAAAAGTTTGTCATTCTCTCCCAACAACAGCCACTCACTGCTGCCTTTGCTGAGCCTGGACTGAGCTGTTTATTTACTCTCTGCATTTCCTAGTATAAAATATTCAGAGTTTATCCTGAGCAATGCCACGGTTTGGGTAATGATTGTTTCCCAGGACTGGGATCCGTGCCCTTTGCATTTCTGCTCTCAGAGCAGCCAAATGCTAAGCCATGGAATTGTTTTCTCCCTCTGAAGGAGCAGCTGGTGCCTTGGAAGACACCATAAGCATCTCTGCCGAGATCTGTGGAATTGCACATGTCGGTGTGGTCTGTTCCCAACGAATCCTTCTCCCAGACAAAACACTGTTTTCTCAAGCTGGCTTTGAAGCCTGTGTGTGTTCAAAAATAGCTTCAGGAAGGCACACACATATATTTTGCTATAAACTGTGTACAATGTGTGCTGTATACAGAATATTAATGCCTCAAGATGTGATTCTGTGCGATTGCCTCGCTGGCATCGTTACTGCCACACACGGAGCTGCTTTGTGTGCAAATAGAGCTCCAAACACAAAGTTGGAACTTGGCACCATCCTAAGACAATCTAGATTTCCACCTGTTGCTTAAAACACTCTTGTTTTCAGCTGAATCTTTAATATGCAGTACGTGGCTGTGGCCCTCTGTGTGCTGATCATACTTTGTCAAGCTACAAAACTAATTAGCAGAATCTGCTGACCTGCATGTCAGAACCTCTGATATCTCAACAAAGAGCAAAATCCTTCATTCCACAGCAGACACACTGCAGAGAGATGTGATGTGCTCTCCTGCCCATCCCTAATGACTCACAGAGATGAACTTTGCATGGGGACAAAGAGAATGGGGTTTTTTGTCCAAAATAACCAGAAATCGTAAGGAGCTCTGATTTATAATTTTGATGGATTGCAAACAGCTCGATGATAATTCATTATTGCCCTGACTTAGGCATTTCTGTCTGCAGATACAAAAGGCAAGATGTTGAACAAGACAACTCTTTCCTGCCAATAAATCCTCCTCCAGGAGCGTCCCTGCCATGGCACTGCTGGGACAGGGACAGCAGCATCTCAGAGCAGAGCAGAGAGCTCAACCACAGCCCCAAAACAGCTCCCAGCAATGTTCAGGAATGTTCCCTGGCACAGAGCTCCTGCCTCAGGCAGGCCCCAGGGGAGGGATTGCTGCAGGAGCTCCTGGGGACAGCTGGGCAGGAGCTGGCACCCACCTGAGGCTGCTCACTGCTCCTTCCATGGAGCTGATGGACTCACTGGCACTAAGAGCATGGGCAGGGAGAAGGATTCAAATTAAACACGCTCCAAAAGCTTTTCCAGCCTCACAGCCCCAGCCTGGCCCCTGCTCTGGGGCATCACTGCCAGTCCTGGAGCATTTACTGAAGAAAGAGATCACTTAGAAACAAGATCTAGTTCAGAATTAATCGTGCAACAAGCCAAGTGGCACCGAAGTAAATCCATCATACAAACAAGCAGAGAGGATTTTCACTGCTTCCAGAAAGAGTTTGGCCTCCTGGAGGAAGGGAATTTCTGCACGAGTGACCACAAAATAAAGCTGTTAGGTAATGCAGGGATAGCTACTCAAAAATATGATAGATGGAGGAACAAGATCAGCTCTGCTTTATGTACAAGCCCATTACATTCTTGATCACATCCTTTAATGGCAAAGCAGCTGCAGAACTTGCAAAGCTCTTTGTTTTCAGAGCTGCTGCATAAAGAGTTGTATTTAACAACTCCAGGCAGGCGCTTCCTTGTGTAAATTGTCCTGAGGATGTTCTGTGAGTCTGCAGATTTCAGCTTCCGTGTCATCTCAATTGGAGAGGCTCAATATCCCTCTGTTTGTTTTTTGCCTGTGGATCCTCGTAGCAGTTTTTGTGCTGGGGTTGGAGATCTCAGTGCCCAGGGCTGTTGGACAAGGTCCTCAATCACTCCTCTGCTCTGTGTGGAGGAGGGAAGAGCTCTCCTCAGATTTCATCTCTTACCTTTCCTTCCTTTGTTACACTGGGGTTTTTCTGCACATTAGATAAAGCCTGCCTGGCTGCTGCCAGGAAAAATTAGGTCTTCCTTTGTTTTACCATTAATTATGGAGAGTTCAAGATAAGGTTTGTGTTCCAAAAAGGAGAGGGCAGGAACGGTTTGAATTTTACTTTCATTATAATTAGGCAGGAAATTATAAAAAGGTGGAAAATCATTCAGTGAAGAGCTTTCCTCCAGCAAGATAAGAAGGAAGGCACAGATGGAGCTCATTGTTCTGTGTGCTGGGCACAGGGAGCTGCTCCTGCTGCATCCCTGTGTGGGCACAAACGGGCAGGGGAGGCTCCTCACTCCCTGCTGCTCCACTCAGGGCCTTTTCTCCTAAAACAAAATAATAAAAACGAGGCTAAATGAGTCCATGGTGTAAAGCATTGAGTGACTGCAGGGACTGACTGGAACCATCAGTCACTTTCTGCCCAACTTGCAAAGGACATGGAGTTCTGACTAATGGAAGGATGAATTAATTGGGCAGCTGTGTCACTCTCAGTTCCTGAGATGAACATTTGCACTGAGAAGCTGTTCTCATCAGAATGCCTTCATCTGATGCTCATGGTGATGTTTCAGCTACCACCAAACTCCGGAGTCTTCAGTATTTCCCTCGGTGTGGAATTGCTGCAGCTCAGGCTTTTAAAGGTGTTTTTGCAAAGGAGGGCACGAACCCTGCCTGGAGCTCCTGACTGAAGGCTGCCCATGCCAAAGCCCCTCAGGGCCCAGCTCCTCCTCTGCCATCAACTCCTGCCACCTTCCCACCACTTCTTCCTTTTCAGCTTCACAACCCGATGTATTTATTCAGGGTTTGCAGGAAAAGCAGGGAGAGGAGTCCTGGAGGGGAGGAGTCCGTGGCAGAAGAACCTCTGAGGTGAAAATGAGGATTTTGGCCATTCAGAGCCAACAGAAGCTTTGGAAACCATTCGGTGCAGGTGGAGAAGGGGGAATTTCTCTCCTTGTTAAGGAGATAAGGAAACGAGATTCCAAGGGGAATGAGTGATTTCCCCACAGTCACACAGGAAATCAGCGAGAGATGGAAATTAATGCTGAGGAGCATTTCAGTGCCTGCATCATAAAGCCAATCTTTCCCCTCAAATGCCAACAGCATTAAATGTTCCTCTTAAATAATGGAATAAGGAAAGGCTTTCACTGCCCCGTGGAATGTTTCCATCAGGCTGTTTCAGAGGGCAGCCAGTGCCAGAATTGCTGGGCAGTGTGAGGATTTCTGCCCAAATCCAGGAGGCAGGGATTGGGATGAACTAAAGCAAAAGTTCTGCTGTCAGATTCCTTTGAGCATCACAGGCTAAAAATGCAAGGATAAAACCCCTCAGTGTGTTTTATTCTATTTAAAACACATATATTTCTATATTTACCCCTTGTTAGGCAGGCTTTGGCAAAGGGGCTGGAATATCCTGTAATTGCTGAACTCTTAGGCTGGGGATGGATGGCTCAGAGCAGGGAGATTCACATCTCTGGCACACAAATAAATCACTTTTTCACCTCTAATCTCTCTGCCCATCTCTGAGCAGCATCAGGTCTCTGCCCAGAAAAACACATTTTGTATAAATACACAAGAGCCTGTTTTTATTTAGTGTAGCTTCAATTTGCTGTCTTCACTGAAAATAATGATGTTAAAGCAGTGATCAAAGAATTGCCTCATTAATTGGCTATTAAATCATTAGCTATTAAACAGAAATAAAAGGTTAAGAATGCCACACTCTATCCTGCCCCAAAGAATACTGATATGCCTCCAGTATCAAAGAAACAATAAAGGGAGAATTAACAGTGAAAAGAAGCTTAAGATAAGGCAATTATATCCAAAATGCCTGACAAGTCTCATTAGAGGGCTCAGCACCACAACCTAGATGGGAAAGGCAACAGAAATTCAGAAGCAAAGTCAATATTGACTTTACCAAGGGGCTTGTAAATGGAATATGCATTTTTCTGAAAAAATATAGGCACATAAACCCTGTGTTAAATTTTAACTCAGCTAATTAATTGTTATGGATTCAATCTTGCAACCAATACATTTATTTGCAGTTAAAAAATGATGCCTGAGCAGCATTTGGTCTCAGTAATTTGGGACTGAAATGGTGCAAGTGTGCTGCAATTTCCACAAAAATAACATTGCTCCCAGTTTGTAGCACCAGGGTGGGGGAACAGCAACCCAACAAAGATCACACCCAGACCTCCTGGGTTTGTTCATTATCTCAGAATATCTGAGAGACAGGTACCATTGTCTATTGTCAGTGATCTGACACAAATAATCTCCTAAAGCAGGCAAAAAAAATTAAATTACAGTGTAAATCCTGCCTGGTTCAGTCCAGTATTCTCAAAGTACAGCAAGTCCCAGAAACTCAATTAATCAATAAAAATAAAAGTCCCCACACACCATTTTTTGGATCTGGATCTGGTTTTCTGAAGTGCAGACAGTCTCAGCAATATGTTGATGATATAGAACTTGATACCTGAGTTTATAAAATACAATTCATTGTTCATGTTTATCAAGTGATAAATAATAGTCACTAATCAGATAATAGCTTTATGCTACACAGAGAAAAATAGAAAGAATAGCAACATTTATCAAGGCAGACGTGTCCTTTGACAATTGTTTAGTCATAAAGATACTCATCCATGTTCCTCTGGGGAGGACCTTCAAAGAAATTTGGTTTCCAGAAAAAGAAAATGGGATTTTTTTCTTTCCCTACCTGATATCTGAGGGAAAATATGGAACCCATAAACAATACCAAAAACCTCACCCCATGCAGAATTTTCTGTCAGTTTTCAAGTTCATTTGAAACAAGAACAGCCCCAAACCACATTATAAAACAAATTAATGTAGTCAAGATATTCAAAAGCACCTCTTTCATGCCTAAAAATAATAACAATTAGCTAAAAGCTGAAAGCCCTGCAGTGGTGTCAGAAGTCAGGCAGAGTCTTGATAAAGTCACATTAACACCATTTTCACTGCAATGTCAGGGGGACAGAACCACTTGAACATAATATTTAAAAATAAAAAAAAAACCACTAAAACATAGCACAAGATTATTTAAAAGCTCCCATCTCTCATTGGAACCCCTTTTGCAATGGTGTTGATATTTTCCATTCCTGTCCTTCTCCTCCAGATGTTGGAACAGTTCAGGATCTTTAATGCTGGGGAACTCTTGGGCTGGTGCTGCAGCCAGAGCAGGAAGGGCTCTCCCTGCCCCCTGTGCCAAACATTCTGATTAGGGCAGTGAAATGATGGCCAGGGAGCAGCCAAACCCAGGGGCACAGAGCCCTCTGAGGGAGCTTTGCTGTTCATTTATAGAAACTGTTATTTGTTTGTTTGTTATTTATTTATCACCTGTGGGATCCATGGATTCCATCAGCCCCGGGATCATTCAGCACCTCCCTGCTCACCTGCACCCTCCAGCAGGGCAGCAGCAGCCCTGGGGGACTGGGCTGATGGAAATCCCCAGCTGGAGGAGGAATAAAACACACAAAACCACATTCTGCAGTTTGGGGGTGCCTCACCTTGAGGACGTCCTCATCAGCCGATCTGCACTCGCTGGAGTCGGACACGTCCACCACGGATCCATCCTCCTGCACTGCCACCACCTTGACTGGCACTGCCACCATCCTGCCCGTCAGGATGGCCGTGTTGAGGATCTCTGTGTCCTGGGGGGGCACACACAAACACAGCCTGGGGTTAGGGGGTGTCACCGGGGCAGTGACAGGCACAGGGATGGGCCCTCCCTTTGAGCTCTTGGGGTTGTTTTAGCGACTTTCTAAGCCAAGAGCTGCAGCAGGACCAGCAAGGCCTGGCTTTGGCAAGCTGGGTTTGCTCCTTTTGAGCCCCTGTGCAGGTGTGGCTGAGGGCAGTGGGGTCTGTAAGCACAGCAAGGCTCAGGAGGATCCCCAGTGCATCAGCAGCTCCTGCTCTCCTTCACCCCAAACGGTGCCAGAGCTTTGGGAGGTGGTTATCCACCACCAAACAGCATTTCTTCCTTCCTGTTCCACCTAACTCTGCTGTGAGTTCTCCCTTTATCTCCATAAATACATCAGGACAAAAGCTGTGCACCCATATACAAGTTTTTTAGTCTTTCCCCATCAAAAATCCCACCTAGAGATGCTCAGGCACATTTCCCTGGAATGCTGATGAATTCCCGGTGCTGGCACTCTAATGATCCATTAACACAGCCTTCCTCCGTGCCTGGCGTGGCTGCAGATTGATTAATTACTGCAAATGAGGTGCTGCAGAGGCCCCTGGCTGGCCAAGGGAACAGCTCTGCAGCAGCAGGGCCAGCCCAAAAGGGGACACACGAGTGGGACAAGGGATGATCTGGGATTTCACAGGGATCCATTCCAGCCCTCTGGAAAAGTGCAGGAGGAAACACTGCCCTAATCAATCCCCTTTTCATTGTCCAACTTCCATAACACTAATTGCTTGCCAGTTGTGGGGGGGAGGAAATAAAAAAAGTTGTTTTGAACTAATCTAACTTCCAATTCCATTATCAGAATTGGTGGAAGAAGGGATGGATTTTAGTGAGAAGTCTGATGGCAGCTTGCACAGGGAGATACATCCACTCTCATTTGCTCTGCCTGGATTGATGGAGAGTAATGGGCATTGACCACGAGCTAAGGACAGCTGGGGAACACCAATAAATACTTGCAGCTAAGATGTATTATTAATCAATATTCAGAACCTTCTACACGAAACATCCTGAATTAAACGGGCTGCAGCACCAGGAACAGCAGGGCCAGGCACCTCTGAGAGTCCACGAGGTGTTTATGGACAGCCACAGCCCAGAAAAGCACCGAGCACTCACTCGATGCTTCACATCACACTCAGGCTTCAATGGGATTGAAGAGTCCTCCTGGGCAGGGAGGCTTTTCAGTCCCACCTCAGGAAATGAGTGCGGGCTGCTTCTGCTCCCGAAGCCAGGCACAAAGCAGATGTTTGACACAGGAAAGGACTGTCTGGGTTTTGTTTCTGCTGAATGGGCTCGTTTATAACCAGCTGCCAGCCAGGAGAGAGGGACACTGGCAGAGAGAGAAGTGTGTGACTGAAGGGGAAGTGGGAAAAAACAACTGAAAATCCTTTACAAAGACTGAGATTGGAACAAGCCTGAGGAGAAAATGCACTGCCCAGTGAAAGAAAGCACTTAGGTGCACCTCAGGTGGAAAAAGGCTTTATAAGACACACAAAGAGAAACTGAAGGTAATTCATCCACGAGTCAGAGAAGAGGTAGTTAAGATTTCAGCACTGCAAATATCCTTTATACCCTAAGCCCTCAAATATCAGCTATTTGGTGAAGACCTGGTGGCCCTGTGTCAAACAGCTCGTGAGGAGCAGTTCTGTGCCATTCTCCAACAACAGATGGCCTTTTCCAGTGCATCTGGGGAGAGTCTGTGCTGGCCAAGGTCACAAACAGCGAGCACACAACAAATTCCACTCCCAAACTCTGTGTTAGCACAGCTGGGAACTCCTCCAGGTCAGGAGCAGTGAGTGTGTGCAAGCACAGGCTGGTGCAAAGCGCTGCTGAGTCAGGGATTAAAGGGTTCTCTGGCAGGAATTGGAACCAGCTCCTCCTCCTGATCTGTTCCTCCTTTGGTTTTTGTGCTGCCCCTCCTGGTGGCAAAGCACAAACAAACCTCCAGCCTCCTCTGAGGTCTGAGTGCTCTTGAGCTGCCAAAGCTGCAGCCAGGCTTTGGAGCACTGAAGGACAATGTGAAGTTTATAAAGGATTTGCATTGCGTCCATCAACTCCCGGTGAAGATGGGTGTGAGACAAAACAAGCACCAGCACTGTCCTGAGCTTTCCCTGCTACCCAGAACCCACCGTGCCCATCAGCTGCTGCAGCCCCTCAAACCCTGCACTTCTCTGGCAATTCCACCAGAGAAATCAATGTTTCAGGTGCCTGCAGTGAGTGTTACACAAATATAATGAGCTGTGTAAAGGCCTTTTTAAGAGCTGCCTATTTATAGACTGCAAAAATATATTTCCTCTGAGGAAGAAATAGGAACTTATTGTCCAGTAGATTCATAAACAGACTTTTTAGTGCTTCTTCAACAAGTCAGAACATTTCATCTGAGTTCTGTAAAGCTTGGTTTACATTTCCATGGTCGGGTTTAGAGCAGGAAAAGAGCCACAGAAGTTGAGCTCCGTGTGCTGGTGATCAGTGCCAGCACTGCAATGCACAGAGGGGTCACTGTGCTGATTTACCTGGGCGGGTCCCCCCAAGGGGCACAGAGAAACATCAACAGGGACCACCAGCACAATCCTCTCACTGTGGGCACTGCAGTGAAAAACTGGGAATCCTTTCCCATTTCTTTTGTTGAGGGTTTCAGATCCTGACCAGCTCCTTCCTGGGTGGGAGCTGCACATTCCCCCCACAGGCTCCATCCCTGGATAACAGCGCTGTGTGTTTATCTCCGTACCTGAATGCATTAGCACTTCAGCTGAGTTCTCCTTAATTACAACTGTAACCTGCTAATAGCATTTCTTTGTTGTCTGAAGGAATCTACTTCTCATGCAGCCCGGGCTAAATTAAAATTTAATACAACATCAGGTCGCAACAGAACTAGGAAGCAAATGACAGCTGTTTAATTAAAACCTAAAGCTGATTAGATGGCACTACTGAGGGAAATACTCCAGAGGAAGAGCTGAAAACTACTGGAACTCAAGGCCGGGATAATGGCTTTATTTAAATATGAATAAACGCTGCGCACAGCCCTAGTAAATGTTTGACAACTGGTGGGTTTGGACAGACGCGGAGGAAAAGCGAATGGGAAGTGTCAGGAGAGAGCCCTGACTGCAAACCCCGGGGGATCACTGAGCAGTGATTCCCATGGGCAGGCACAAATCAGCCCCGGAGCTCCAAATTCTCCAAATTCCCGGTAATTGTGCTTGAAACAGCACCACAGTGACCCAAATGCTCCTGGGGCAGGAGGAGCTCCCCCAGCAGCTGCCAGCACGCAGCACTTCCACCCTCTTTAGGCTGGAAAATAAAGACTTGGGGAAATGGATGATGCATCCCACAAGAACACACCCCAGGAGCCTGGAGCTGATCCCAGTTTAGCTGATCCCAGTTTAGCTGGTCCCAGTTTAGCTGATGCCAGCCCTGCAGTGCCCCAGGTTCCCTGGAGGTTCCATCCCTGTGATTGATGCCCACGTTTTTCCCGAGGTTAACAAAACAAAACCCAATAAACACTCCCTCAATCAGGAGGGAAACCCAAAGGCAGCCCCGTTCCACTGACAAAACTCCAGTGAAACGCCTTTTGGCGCTGGGCTGAAGTGACTGTCTGCAGTGAGGAAGGCACAGAGCTGCAACATTCGTCTGTGCAATTGCATCCCTTCGTTATTATTTCCTTCCCCAGAGTGCAGCTCACGAAAACACATTGGTAATATCAGGAGGAGTCTTTTAGGAACTGGTTCTTCTGCCTGGAAAAGGCATCTCTTAAAAAATGTAAATTACAGATTGGGACGTGTGGGCTGGGCTAGGGGAGGGTTTTTTGTTTGATAAATTATTCACCACCTTTTGCTTCAGATCAAAGAGCGAGGCAATATAAATCCATTTAAGCAAGCTTAATATATAAATTAGATGCTTTGCTGAAATTATTCTAATCCACAGCAATTCTGTACTTTTCCCCCCTCGTGGCTGAATACTGTTTTAGGTTTCCAATCCATATTCATGAAGCCTGGGTGTGAGGAAACTCCACTGTCCAGCATTTCATCAGCTAAGATCTGCCATTCTGTCACCCAAAAGTGAGAACAACTGGGATTATGTGTTTATGAAAGGTCAGAAAACATAAACAATCTCACAAAGACATGACAATCCTCTGACCTTTTTTCCTTCCTCATTTCCTTCCCTCCCTCCCTCCTAATAAAGGGCTGCACTTGAGCTGCTCTCTCACTCTGCAAACAGCATTTCAGTGCAGCCTCTTGTGCAATCACCCATTCCCCAAATTCTCAGGGTCAGCACGAGTCCCCCTGCCCTGCCTGAGACAGGAATTTTGGAGAAGCTAAGATTGGAGCTAAANGCCCATCAGCTGCTGCAGCCCCTCAAACCCTGCACTTCTCTGGCAATTCCACCAGAGAAATCAATGTTTCAGGTGCCTGCAGTGAGTGTTACACAAATATAATGAGCTGTGTAAAGGCCTTTTTAAGAGCTGCCTATTTATAGACTGCAAAAATATATTTCCTCTGAGGAAGAAATAGGAACTTATTGTCCAGTAGATTCATAAACAGACTTTTTAGTGCTTCTTCAACAAGTCAGAACATTTCATCTGAGTTCTGTAAAGCTTGGTTTACATTTCCATGGTCGGGTTTAGTGCAGAGCCACAGAAGTTGAGCTCCGTGTGCTGGTGATCGGTGCCAGCACTGCAATGCACAGAGGGGTCACTGTGCTGATTTACCTGGGCGGGTCCCCCCAAGGGGCACAGAGAAACATCAACAGGGACCACCAGCACAATCCTCTCACTGTGGGCACTGCAGTGAAAAACTGGGAATCCTTTCCCATCTCTTTTGTTGAGGGTTTCAGATCCTGACCAGCTCCTTCCTGGGTGGGAGCTCCGCATTCCCCCCACAGGCTCCATCCCTGAATAACAGCGCTGTGTGTTTATCTCTGTACCTGAATGCATTAGCACTTCAGCTGAGTTCTCCTTAATTACAACTGTAACCTGCTAATAGCATTTCTTTGTTGTCTGAAGGAATCTACTTCTCATGCAGCCCGGGCTAAATTAAAATTTAATACAACATCAGGTCGCAACAGAACTAGGAAGCAAATGACAGCTGTTTAATTAAAACCTAAAGCTGATTAGATGGCACTACTGAGGGAAATACTCCAGAGGAAGAGCTGAAAACTACTGGAACTCAAGGCCGGGATAATGGCTTTATTTAAATATGAATAAACGCTGCGCACAGCCCTAGTAAATGTTTGACAACTGGTGGGTTTGGACAGACGCGGAGGAAAAGCGAATGGGAAGTGTCAGGAGAGAGCCCTGACTGCAAACCCCGGGGGATCACTGAGCAGTGATTCCCATGGGCAGGCACAAATCAGCCCCGGAGCTCCAAATTCCCGGTAATTGTGCTTGAAACAGCACCACAGTGACCCAAATGCTCCTGGGGCAGGAGGAGCTCCCCCAGCAGCTGCCAGCACGCAGCACTTCCACCCTCTTTAGGCTGGAAAATAAAGACTTGGGGAAATGGATGATGCATCCCACAAGAACACACCCCAGGAGCCTGGAGCTGATCCCAGTTTAGCTGATCCCAGTTTAGCTGGTCCCAGTTTAGCTGGTCCCAGTGCCTGCAGTGCCCCAGGTTCCCTGGCAGGTTCCATCCCTGTGATTGATGCCCACGTTTTTCCCGAGGTTAACAAAACTAAACCCAATGAACACTCCCTCAATCAGAAGGGAAACCCCAAGGCAGCCCCGTCCCANTAAACCCAATGAACACTCCCTCAATCAGAAGGGAAACCCCAAGGCAGCCCCGTCCCACTGACAAACGCTCCAGTTAAACGCCTTTTGGCGTTGGTTTGAAATGACTGTCTGCAGTGAGGAGGGCACAGAGCTGCAACATTCGTCTNGCAGGTTCCATCCCTGTGATTGATGCCCACGTTTTTCCCGAGGTTAACAAAACAAAACCCAATAAACACTCCCTCAATCAGGAGGGAAACCCAAAGGCAGCCCCGTTCCACTGACAAAACTCCAGTGAAACGCCTTTTGGCGCTGGGCTGAAGTGACTGTCTGCAGTGAGGAAGGCACAGAGCTGCAACATTCGTCTGTGCAATTGCATCCCTTCGTTATTATTTCCTTCCCCAGAGTGCAGCTCACGAAAACACATTGGTAATATCAGGAGGAGTCTTTTAGGAACCGGTTCTTCTGCCTGGAAAAGGCATCTCTTAAAAAATGTAAATTACAGATTGGGACGTGTGGGCTGGGCTAGGGGAGGGTTTTTTGTTTGATAAATTATTCACCACCTTTTGCTTCAGATCAAAGAGCGAGGCAATATAAATCCATTTAAGCAAGCTTAATATATAAATTAGATGCTTTGCTGAAATTATTCTAATCCACAGCAATTCTGTACTTTCCCCCCTCGTGGCTGAATACTGTTTTAGGTTTCCAATCCATATTCATGAAGCCTGGGTGTGAGGAAACTCCACTGTCCAGCATTTCATCAGCTAAGATCTGCCATTCTGTCACCCAAAAGTGAGAACAACTGGGATTATGTGTTTATGAAAGGTCAGAAAACATAAACAATCTCACAAAGACATGACAATCCTCTGACCTTTTTTCCTTCCTCATTTCCTTCCCTCCCTCCCTCCTAATAAAGGGCTGCACTTGAGCTGCTCTCTCACTCTGCAAACAGCATTTCAGTGCAGCCTCTTGTGCAATCACCCATTCCCCAAATTCTCAGGGTCAGCACGAGTCCCCCTGCCCTGCCTGAGACAGGAATTTTGGAGAAGCTAAGATTGGAGCTAAAAATGGGTTTGTGAGAATTAATTAGAGCATAGATAGACAGAGAGAGAGAGAGAGAGAGATAAATATACTTCCTAACTCTAAACTGTTAGAGAATCTTTACTCCATCAGAGTTGGGTATCAATATTAGATCATTACCCACATTTAACAAATCAATGTGCTCACAGAGGGTCACTCCCACTCCCCTCCAGCCCTGGCTGTTGGCTCAGCCTCTCTCCTGGCTGTCACTGCCAGGAGGGGTCAGTGAGACAGATGGACAGGCACAAACCCTCTGTGTCCCAGGTAAAGTCCATCCTCCTCCTCCTCTGCTCACCTGCACAGGTTTATTTAAGGGCAGGCAGGTGCAGGTGCCCTGCAGGAGGAAGGGATGCAGACTGACCCAAACACAGAGGTTCCCAATCACTGACCAATGGCAGCAGCAGCCATTACCTCATTGAATATGATTCTAGATGTGCATCAGTGCTGCAAAAACAATTTGCTTTAGCACAAAAAGGCACTAGCCAGAGACTCCAAAGCAGAATCTCATTTCAGAGCTTGTCTCTTTGCCATGAAGGAAGGTCTGATGTCAGCAGAGTGTGCCTGGCACTCACAGCCAGGGAGGGGCAATTCTGTCTGGGGGTTGATGGAAATTAAAGCAGAGATTTGCTCCATTTCAGGGGTTTTTACCAAGGAAATTCAGCTCATTTTGAGGTTTCTGTAGGACAAATAAGCAACACCTGCTGCTGAAGGTGAAAGCTGATGAGACACACAGAGACTGTCATTTCTGTGACCTCAGGCAGTTTTGGGGGTTTTTTCATAACCCAGAACAGCTCTGCCCCCATCAAGCAAAGGTTCAGAACACAGCCTGTAATTGCAACCTGTCAGGAGACTCCACTGTGCCCTCTGCACCTGCAAAAGCCCTTTCCTGAGCCTGGGCTCGGGTTATTTCTCCTCAGCACATCCTGTCCAACCCTGCTTTGTGCCACCTGAGGCTGGGGGAGCTGGGGGCAGCTGCTGTGTGCCTGATTTTACCTGTCTGCAGAGGGGACACACTGCAGGAGCTCCTGACTCCTGTTCCAGAACCTTCCAGCCAAGGAACACAGGGCCTGAAGTCAGCCTGGAAGTCTGTGAGCTCTGCCAGCCACTCCCACTGGAATCTCTGCTGCATTCAGGAACCTGTGCAGGAGCTGAACGTTCTCCTGACTCACTCAAGCCAGTCCTTCCCAACAGCAGGTGATTGGGAGCCATTTTAAAGCATATTTAGAATTTCACAGCTCATTTAAAGATATTGGTTTTTTCCCTTTTTGTTCCAGAAAAACATCATCATGTTCTGACTTAATAAAATTGTGGCTCCCCTCTGACTGAAATCAAACAATATCCCCCTGCAAGTGGACCCAGAATGGGCAGAGTGGTGCACTCAGGAGCAGTGAGTGTACAAACTGAACACTAATGATCGTTTTCAAATGGCCACGAAATAATTAATCTCAACATCCCTCCAAGGCACTGTTTCCTCCAAGTCCAAGGAGGCCATGCCTTGCCATGGAACATAATTATCAGATCCCCCTGAGTACCATCAGTAGGCAAAGACACAATTTGCTGGCTCTGTGTGTTTGCCCCACAGGCTTAATAATATTTAACACCACTGGGGATGGCTCTTTTGAAAGGCTTCCCTCAGACACTTCTCTCTTTCCCTGCTCTTGGCAATTCCTTTCAGCCTGGGGAGGAGGGGGAGGCTGTTCTGGAGGGAATCCTCAGCCCCTGGTGCAGAGGGAGAGCTGCAGCTCCGTGCCCTGAAAAGGCTTCAATTCCCAAGTGCAGAGCTGCAGACCCTGCAACAGCAGGTTGTGCATCCCGTGAGTTCAGTGCTGCAATCTCTGTGCTCCTGCTCTTCCACGAGCTCTACCTGGGCAGGAATCCACGTCCTCCTGTGAGAACAGCTGGTTCCTGCTATAGAGGGATGCACAAATTCATTCCAGCTTGTCCACACCACATCCAGTGTGCTGCAGGAGCAGCAGCACCCTCCCTGCTTTGGGACAGCGTGACCTGCTCCCTTCAGCCATTCCCAGGGGATCAGGAAAATCTATTTATGAGCAGGAAAAGACCCCATGGGCAAGCAGCCATAAATAACATGGTGTGAAATCCTCTGAGATCTGACAGGAGAAGCACTCACTGCACAGGGGGTCAGGAGAAGTGGATTTTGTGTGTTCCCCCTGAGCACAGATCCANTGGAGAAGCTAAGATTGGAGCTAAAAATGGGTTTGTGAGAATTAATTAGAGCATAGATAGATAGATAGAGAGAGAGAGAGATAAATATACTTTCTAACTCTAAACTGTAAGAGAATCTTTAGTCCATCAGAGTTGGGTATCAATATTAGATCATGACCCACATTTAACAAATCAATGTGCTCACAGAGGGTCACTCCCACTCCCCTCCAGCCCTGGCTGTTGGCTCAGCCTCTCTCCTGGCTGTCACTGCCAGGAGGGGTCAGTGAGACAGATGGACAGGCACAAACCCTCTGTGTCCCAGGTAAAGTCCATCCTCCTCCTCCTCTGCTCACCTGCACAGGTTTATTTAAGGGCAGGCAGGTGCAGGTGCCCTGCAGGAGGAAGGGATGCAGACTGACCCAAACACAGAGGTTCCCAATCACTGACCAATGGCAGCAGCAGCCATTACCTCATTGAATATGATTCTAGATGTGCATCAGTGCTGCAAAAACAATTTGCTTTAGCACAGAAAGGCACAATCCAGAGACTCCAAAGCAGAGTCTCATTTCAGAGCTTGTCTTTTTGCCATGGAGGAAGCTCTGATCTCAGCAGAGTGTGCCTGGCACTCACAGCCAGGGTGGGGCAATTCTGTCTGGGGGTTGATGGAAATTAAAGCAGAGATTTGCTCCATTTCAGGGGTTTTTACCAAGGAAATTCAGCTCATTTTGAGGTTTCTGTAGGACAAATAAGCAACACCTGCTGCTGAAGGTGAAAGCTGATGAGACACACAGAGACTGTCATTTCTGTGACCTCAGGCAGTTTTGGGGGTTTTTTCATAACCCAGAACAGCTCTGCCCCCATCAAGCAAAGGTTCAGAACACAGCCTGTAATTGCAACCTGTCAGGAGACTCCACTGTGCCCTCTGCACCTGCAAAAGCCCTTTCCTGAGCCTGGGCTCGGGTTATTTCTCCTCAGCACATCGTGTCCAACCCTGCTTTGTGCCCACCTGAGGCTGGGGGAGCTGGGGGCAGCTGCTGTGTGCCTGGTTTTACCTGTCTGCAGAGGGGACACACTGCAGGAGCTCCTGACTCCTGTTCCAGAACCTTCCAGCCAAGGAACACAGGGCCTGAAGTCAGCCTGGAAGTCTGTGAGCTCTGCCAGCCACTCCCACTGGAATCTCTGCTGCATCCAGGAATCTGTGCAGGAGCTGAACGTTCTCCTGACTCACTCAAGCCAGTCCTTCCCAACAGCAGGTGATTGGGAGCCATTTTAAAGCATATTTAGAATTTCACAGCTCATTTAAAGATATTGGTTTTTTCCCTTTTTGTTCCAGAAAAACATCATCATGTTCTGACTTAATAAAATTGTGGCTCCCCTCTGACTGAAATCAAACAATATCCCCCTGCAAGTGGACCCAGAATGGGCAGAGTGGTGCACTCAGGAGCAGTGAGTGTACAAACTGAACACTAATGATCGTTTTCAAATGGCCACGAAATAATTAATCTCAACATCCCTCCAAGGCACTGTTTCCTCCAAGTCCAAGGAGGCCATGCCTTGCCATGGAACATAATTATCAGATCCCCCTGAGTACCATCAGTAGGCAAAGACACAATTTGCTGGCTCTGTGTGTTTGCCCCACAGGCTTAATAATATTTAACACCACTGGGGATGGCTGTTGTGAAAGGCTTCCCTCAGACACTTCTCTCACTCTTTCCCTGCTCTTGGCAATTCCTTTCAGCCTGGGGAGGAGGGGGAGGCTGTTCTGGAGGGAATCCTCAGCCCCTGGTGCAGAGGGAGAGCTGCAGCTCCGTGCCCTGAAAAGGCTTCAATTCCCAAGTGCAGAGCTGCAGACCCTGCAACAGCAGGTTGTGCATCCCGTGAGTTCAGTGCTGCAATCTCTGTGCTCCTGCTCTTCCACGAGCTCTACCTGGGCAGGAATCCACGTCCTCCTGTGAGAACAGCTGGTTCCTGCTATAGAGGGATGCACAAATTCATTCCAGCTTGTCCACACCACATCCAGTGTGCTGCAGGAGCAGCAGCACCCTCCCTGCTTTGGGACAGCGTGACCTGCTCCCTTCAGCCATTCCCAGGGGATCAGGAAAATCTATTTATGAGCAGGAAAAGACCCCATGGGCAAGCAGCCATAAATAACATGGTGTGAAATCCTCTGAGATCTGACAGGAGAAGCACTCACTGCACAGGGGGTCAGGAGAAGTGGATTTTGTGTGTTCCCCCTGAGCACAGATCAAACACATCAGGCCTGTCCTTACACAGTTCTTACCCCTAAGGCCTGGCCAGAGCAGGATGCCCAGTTACTGTGTTTGAGAAGTGCATGATGGAGTTTAAACTGGAACAGAGGTCTGACACATTCATTGTCCTGCAAGAGGAGGATTTCATTTGCTGAAGAACATGGATCTGGCAGGAAAGACCTGTGCCTTCCCCAAAGAATGACTGTATTTTATTCTTGAATTCAGGTGGGTTCCTTCACTGCTGGGAGTTACAATAACTTTTATATCTGTGCATGATCCATGACAGACTCACAAATCATTCACCTGTGGTCTGCTTCACTTAATAAAGATTCCTATTCCTGTATGGGCTGCAGGGAAAATCCAAACTACTCCTCTGGAGCCAGTGCAGCATCAGCCTGTTGTGTCCTGCCACGCTCAGAGCCTCCTGCTGCTCTGCCCCCTGATTTTGGGAGCATCTCTGCACTGCACAGCTCATCCCTGCACCTGCACAGCTCATCCCTCCACTGACAAAGCTCATCCCTGCACTGCCTCTGCTCATCCTCACATCAAGTTCTGCCTTTCAAGCTCTTAAACCAACACTCAAGATCTCACCTGACTGTGTTTGGCACTGCCTGAGAACGATTTTGGTTTGGAGAAAAGGAATCAGCTTCTTGACAAAAGTCAGAAAGTGTTAAGGAACAACTTGGAGAATATTTCCCTTTGAAAAAATCCCTGAAATTAAAAAATGAGATTTTTTTTTGAAATCAGAACACTGATTTATTTGAGGTGAGTTTTTGAGAGTTTTCTGACTGATCTAAGAACTACTGGAGGATTTTTACTTCCTTCCTCTGCCTCGTCTTGGCTTGAGTTTTGTTCCTCACTTTAATTTGCCAGTCTGCTCACCTTGTGTGAGGTTCCACCTTGTTCTGGCGTGCCCCTGTGTCTGATTATTTCTTTTCCTGCTCAACTTTTACAAAGAACCACCTCTTTTTTATTCAAGTTCAGAACAAAACCCCTTTTTTGTTTTCCTGATTGAATTTCTCAGTGAACTCCTGTGCAGTGTATTTATTTCCTGCAGACTGGGACAGTGTCAGCTGTGCTTCAAAAGCTGAGCTGCTGCTGCCAGAACAGCAATATTTTTCCAGAGTCCATCAGCTTTTAGGAAACACAGTCCCCCAAATGAAAGAATGTGTTAAGAATCTGTGAGAAGGTAATAATAATAAAAAGAGACTGACTGGAGGTAGTGACTCCAATAAAGATCAAATATCCACACAAATGTGAAACTGCTGTGAAATCAGCATCAAACTATTGAATTTTTCATCTTCTCCCATCTCTCTTTCATCTGTTCTAAGAATTAGATAGAGAATGATTTATTTAAAGTAGTGGTATCCAGCCACAGTTCTGAGCTCTGCCAAAGACAACAGGACANGTTTAAACTAGTGCTGCTGGTTTCCAGTCACAATTCCTCCAAAGCAGTTCTCAGCTCTGCCAAAGACAACAGGACACATCTGAAATAACTGGGGCACAGGAAATCCCACCAGGCCAGTGACAGATGAGGAAAATGATCCCCCATGTCCAATTCTGTGGTTACACTCAGCCCTGCTGTCTCCAGGCTGTTGGTTCTGTCAAATTTAAATATCAGTTTCCACACCTTTCCTTTCTGCACAACAGGTAAATGGGGATTTTATTGGCTGGGTCACTGAAATTCAGCAGCAAAACAAACATCAGGGACTGCAAGGAAACACAGAGGGCTCCAAATGCAGAGAGAGATGAAAGGAAAGGAGGAAATGCAGAATTACCTGACACCCTTCTTAAGTGGGAAGTGATGGATGATGAGTTTATAATGCCACTGGCAGCTGCTGGAGTTCAAGGATTAAATCACAGAATATCTGTTAAAATGAAACTATTGCAAAATGTTCCACTTGCAGGGGATGCCACTGTCACCTCACAGCTGGTTTGAAATGGGGCAGGGGGTGACCTCAGTGTTTCTCAGGAATTGAGAGTGACAGGATTATTGGTTTTCAATATTCTGTAAACACACAAAGGTCTTTCACTTGGTGTTCTATAAAGGCATAAATATCAAAATCACAGCACATCCCCTTCATAAAGGGTTTTAACACTGGTCCCTTGTTCTTACACCTCAGCACCAAACTCAGACCAGGCTGGGATTCCAGGGTAGTTCTCATTTTTTTTCATTTTAAGCTGTTTATAAACCATGTGAGAGTGACTGACTTGGTTTTCCAACAAGAGACACTGAGGGACAGTAGGAAAGTGAAAAAAGATTTCTATCTCTGCTTCCAAAGTATTGTCTTCATAATTAGCCTTTAGAAGTCATGAAGACATGATTTAAATTCAAACCTCCCAGTCTGTTTCTTCAGAACCCGCTCCATGATGAGAAATGGGAAAAGCACCAATTTCCAGCAGGATAAACTGGGGACAGCAGGAGAGGTAAAAGAGAATTCCCCAAACTGTGGTGAAGGACTCCTCTACAAGAACTACAAGAAGTGAAGGAAAGTCTCCCATTTCCTGCCCTTTCCCTGAAGTGAGACACCAAAATCCACACCCTGATCTGCAGCAAGAGACCAGCTGAGCCCTGCTGGACTCCTCAAATCAAAGGATTATTTGCATTTCGCCTCTATTAAGGAAATTTATCTCCCTTAAAATTGCCTGTGTTAACCATTCATTCTTTACTTTCCCTCTAAAAACTGGCAGGTTTTCAAATGCCAGGACATTTATTTCCTCTCCTGCACTGCCCATTTGCAGTTGCTGGCTGCTGGGAGGTGGGAGGAGGGGCAGGTCTGGGGCCACGTCCCCCCTGTCCTGCAGCTGATGGGGGCCCTCAGTGCCCAATGCAGCACAGGAGAAGATGCTTTGTGCAGGAAAACACAGCTGAAGGAGAAAACAATGTGGTTCCCTGGCACTTGGACACATCATTTTAGCAAAGGATTGACAAAGGTGGGAAAAGCTGCACTTAAAGGTCTCCACAAACCTGGCACCAAATTCCAGCTGCAAAGTGCTCTCAGTTGGGAGCAGCCCTGCACAGTCCCCAGGCTGGGAAGAGCAAGCTCTCCTCACCTCCCACTCCTCAGCACTTGGGCTTTTTCCTTTTCATTCCCCACCTTGCAATATTTAGGCACATCCTCCCCTCCTGGGGGTATTTCACCCCCTGGGTGCTGAACAGGCTCAGCACAGATGAGGGGCAGTAATTCTTACAGCTTGTTTGCAAAGTGTTCCTCGCACCCCTGGGGCTCTCACCTAAATCAAATTAAACACAGTGATTAAAGTATCTCATTTAAACCACTGCATTCTCATTTTTTTCAGGCAACAGGAGAGGTCTGGCAATGGATAAACTGGACCTTGAAACAAAAATCACGTTTCTGTGGATCTCTGTTCCTTTGTTACCAGGCAAAAACTTTCCAAAAGCCTAAAAAATTACTTTCAGAAGTCTCCTCTAACAAAAAGCAGAACAAGGTGATCAAACATTTCCCTTTGCATTCTCTTGTGTTATTTCAAGTTTGTTTTCATGGCCAATATGATACAAAGTGGTCAGTCAGGGCCGAGCTTCTGAAGTCCCATCAAACACACCTTTCTATTTGTTTTTAGTTTTATCAAATGACATTCAGCTCCCTGCCCAGCAGTTACACTCTCCAATGTGGCACTTCACTGCTGCCTTTCCTCCTCTCTGTTAATGAAGGCAGTTGTGCAAGTTGCTGTTGATTAAGTTTGGGGTTTCTCTCCCAGCAGCGTTGCAATTAATTCTGCACAGATCCAATGCAACCTGGCACAGGCTGTTATGGACAACAACCTGGAATGAAACTGCAACTGCAGCTGCTTCTGAAAGAGGTTTCTTCCCAAAGATGAGTTGTGGCAGGAGAGGAAGGGAAGGTGAGGGTTCCTGGCCAGGTAATGCTGGGCTGAGGAGCAGCAGCAGCTCCTCCCCTGCAGCACCAGTTCTGCTCTGGTTCTGTTTGCTTTTCCTCCTTTCTTAGCCAAGAATCTCAAACCCAGAGTTTCCATCTAAAGAGCCTCGCTCCAGCATGTGCTGGAATTCAGTGCAGAGGGGAATACACCTGGAATCTGGGGAAATCAAGGCAAAGATTGCAGACTCTGTAGCTGCTGGGGTCTGGATTTCCCCAATTTTTGTGACAGCTCTTCCCACTGACTCTGCATGGTCCCTTGGGGTAAACAGAGCCACAAACCCTGCATTGACTGAACAAACATTGACATGGAAGGTGGGCTGGGATATGATCTATAAAGATTTTGCTATTTTTACATGTGCAGTGATATTTAGAAAGGCTGGGGATGATGTTTAGATCTCATTTCTTCCTGGCCAAATGGATTGCCAGAGGATTTTCCTGACAGTGGCTGCCTGCAGTTCCATGGCAGTGCGAGGTGCTGGGATTCCATTCACAAAATGAACTCAGATTTTTGTGTGTGTGATTTTCAGAGCCCAGCACCCCTGGGCACAGCTCTCTGCAGGGCAGAGTCTCACTGCAGATTGTTGGAGTATCACAACACCTGTGTTCATTTTACATCTCGTCCTCACCTCTGCAGCACCACAGGAAGGGGGAATGTGTGACTTCAGCTGCTCCAAGGGAAGCCCCCATTTCTCTCTGCAGTGTCACTTTAAAGAGAGTTTTCCCCACAAGGTGCTCTGACAGGTGTTTCACCAGTGACTCAAACTTTATATTCAATATTTTGTTCTCGTGCCCACGAGGAACAGCACAAACATGATTATACATGGAAAGAGAATGCACAGTGATTAATTGAGTAGATTAACCTCTCCAGCACTTGGACAGCTGTTTCCACATGCTGTCTTTGAGGGCAATATGCTGGAGCAGCTGTTCTGACACACAAGGTAAAACTGCCCGCTTTGCTCTGCAGTGTGAACACTCAGGGCCTGTTCTGTGTCTCAGTGACTTTAACCCACACCTGGAGCCTTGCCAAGGCTCTGCAGAACTTCCATCCATTCCTTTTTTTCCCCACCTGATTAGCAACTTCACCAATGTGAACTGATCTGCTCGTGACCAGCTCCAAAGCAGAGTCAAGTGGTTTTCTGTCATCTCTGGGGCTGCAGGATCCTCACACAGTGCAGGGATGAATGGGATTCGTTTTCCTGGGTGCTCTTACAACAGCACAAGTGTTCCTTGAATGGGAAGCATGTCCTGCTTCATGGAGCTGTCTCTCCCTGTTTCCAAGGCAACTCCATACACAGAGCCAGGCAAACACACGTGTGTGCTATTAATACTCCCTGCATGGGGGAAATATCTTCATTTATCAATGAAACCCTCCACGGCTTCTGTAGGAGGGGAAGGCTCAGACAAACTCCTCACAGAGGAATTCACAGCAGGGAAACATTCAAGAAGTTCTTCCCTTTGGCTGCAGTCTTGGACCACGTGTTTTGGGAAGTTTTTGCATCAAGATCTGCTCCAGCCACACAAACAGGGAACCCTGAGCCCTCCTTGCCGTGTCCTTGGGCTGCAATCAAACTCTTCCAAAGAGAGGGAAACAGCCTGGGAGCTTGGTGAGCACATTCATGTCCCTGGATTGCCTCCTGTGAAGAAGAAGCTGACACAAAGGTGGCACTCTGAGCTCCAGGAGAGGCTCTGCAGCCTGGCCAGGAGCTGCCCCTGACACCTGGCACTGCACCAGCTGAACCTGTGCCACGCTTCCCAATGAAACCCAGTGCACAACAAGGGAGCTCTGGGCACAGAAATGATTGGTCATGCTCAGCACTCCGTGCTAAATCACATTTATACCCTCTAATTCCCAATTGTAATCCTCTTTGGGATTCATTTAATTGTGCTTTTAAGAGCTGGGGGTCAGGTGCAGCCCTGAGGGAGCTGCACAGGCTGTGCCTGGTTCTGCTGCTCACCTGAGAAGGGACAGGTGACAAAGCAGGGAGGCAGCAGGAAATGGCAGGAGAAGCTTTCAAAGCCAGCACTTTGTTGGTTCATTGTTGTTTCCATCTCTCTGATTTCCCCCCTGGCTCAGGACAGGCCCTGATGATGATTCCTGGCACTGCCTGGGAGGTTGGGCTTGTCATTCCCACTCTGCTTTGGGGGGTTTCAGAGCCATCAGCCTTTGACCCAGAGCTGCCTCTTGCCCATCTAAATCCCCATTAATGCCACCAGAATCTGCTCTGTCCTTAGGGGTCAAGTGCCATGTCCAAAATCAAACCTGCAGCACAGAACACCTCGGGGGATTTGCAATAACACCAAAGGCAGTGCAAGCTCAGGGCAAGGCAAATTCAGGGGAAGAGTCTCACTCACATCTCCTTAGAGCAGGACTGGATTTGAAGGGACATAAATGTGATTTACCTGCAAGCTGAACAGCCAGCAATTGTGCTGCAATGGGATGTGCTTATCCTGGATTCAGTTCAGTTTGGGGGCTGTGATTGATGGTGAAGGGAATGCAGCAGGATTCCATTAACACCAGCAGAACACCTCTCATTTCACTGGGGAGCCTGGACCTCTTCTCCATATGTGAACACAGGATGTTCCTCCTCCTTTGCAGAGGTATTTGAAGCTCTGCTTTACAGAGCTCTGGAAAAATATTTGGGGTTTATGTCACCTTTTGATTATAAATAAATTTTTAAAAAGAGGAAAATCCTCAATGGAAGCCATGAGAAATCCCTGACTTCAATGGGAACTCCACCATCCTGTACTGAGACAAGTTTATGAACCCAATTCCCTCAATTCATGCATTCCCTCACTTTCCAACACTGCTCCCATTAACTTGCACACCGTGTAGCCTCAATGATTTTAGGTTACATTTATACTACATGTTTCTATTTATAAGTGGTTTATGAAGGAGCCTAATCAATATTTAATAGACACTTTAAGTGAGCAGCAGACACGAGCAGCATGTGCTGGAGAAGGTCAAAGGCACAGCAACAGCAGGGTTAGAAACACCTCTGAGCTCTGATTTCCAAATAATCCCCTGGGCCTACAGGATTCTGGAATAATATTAACAGCAATTAGCCAGTTAGTAACAGCTTCATTAATAACTGAGTCTTTATGAAGTGTTTTAAATGCAATTCCAGAAGGAAGCAGTTCCTGTGTGTGAGGTGACCTGTTCCATGAGCAGCACTGGGGACAAATCCATGGGGTGGGGTTTAAATGCCACTCTTCTCCCATAAACTTCACCTATCACTGTGACATCTCCAATGCAAACCCAGCACAGTGTTATTCTGGGATTTGGGCACTTTATCACCCATCCTTAGGGTTAAACTCTGCTTTAAGACACACAAATTCAAGTTTCACAGGAGCTGCTGGCTGTGCACATCTGTGCCTGTAGGAGGCCACAACTCTGCCTTCTTATTTACAGAGCCATTAATTAAATGACTGCAATTAAACATCAGCACAAATTGCATTAAGATAACACGAAGCACACAGGAAGTCAGGACTTGTATGAGGGTTAATGGGAGCTGGGTGTGGAGGGTTTTAATGCAGATCCCACAGGCTGCACCTGACACACACAAACTCAACTCTTTATCCAAATATTCCTCCACAATGTCCCACTTTTGGCACCATTTCCAGTTGTTTGGGTGGGTTTCCTGCTATTTTCCTCTTCAGGAAAATCACCTGAAGTTGGATGGAGAAATGAAAGTTTCTGATCAACTCAGGGCAGCTGAGAACCAACAAAACTCCCAAGTTGCAATCAGGGCACAGGGCACAAGCTTCAATAATAAATCCACCTGCAATTATGATTCTTCTAACTTATTTTCAGTATTTTTTTTTCTAATTAACTGTAACAGTGATAGAGATTTCTGGGGGGAAAAAGAAGGAAAAAAATAGAAGTCAAGGGAGTCTAAATGCCATTTTCTTTGCTGTCACACCCACAGAAGGGAGCACCAGGTGCACCCACAAACCCCAGCAGCCACATTCCCCAGGAAAGGGGGGATCCCTCACTGCAGAGATCCTGCTTTGCTTGAGAAATGCAGGGAATCTCCCAAAAAAAGCTGAATTTTTGCCACAGCAGTGAAATGGGAGGACTCAGGTCTGCTCCCTGCACCCTTGACCCTGAGCCCAGCTCAAGGATCCCAAGCTGCTGCTGGGAAAGCACCACTGCAGTGAAAATGTTCCTGCAGCTCCTGGCTCTGTTCTGAACTTCATGGTTTTCCTGAGGCTTTTACAGCAGAATTGAAATAATAATAATAATTTTTTAAAATGATGTTTGCTTATGCACTGATCAAACTGGCACAGAACTCTGTGTGCCTGGATTTTCAGCTGGAGGAGAAAAAAAAACATTGAGAAGATTCAATATTTATGTAATGTTTTATGGAAGTTCAATAGAAAAATCCAATCTAATTTCCCAATTAAAATCACCTGCTAGTTGACTTCCACCCATTACTATTATGTGCAGCCCCTGTGTACTGAACCTGTTCACACTGCAGTGCTGTGTGAACATGCACAGGTTAAAAATTAGTAATTACTGTCTAGACAATTCACTGTTAGCTAGAGTTGAGTGAATATAATGAATAATTTATTTGATTAATTTTGCATTCCTTTTCCTCTTCGTGAATTGATCATGACCATGGAAAACTCGAAAATGTGCTCATTTATCACAGTTATTTTCTGGGAATGATTCTTAGCCTGGACATTTTCCTACAAAACAAACTGTTCTTACTGGTGGACTGAAATTCACATTTGGGGATGGAAACTGTGGAGGCCCCTGGGATTGTTCCTTTTTGTTTAAGCAGATAATCATGGAAACAGCAGCAGGAATAAAGTGCTTTTACACAGAGAACCCAAACAGTCTGATGCTCATTCTGCTGTGTAAGTTATGTAATTAAGAAAACTTATGCAAATGATAAGCAACAGCTAATATTTAATTTTAAACTACAGATGAAAGGGGAAGTCCATCACCTTTAGTTTGAGTTTAAAAGCCCCCAAGGAAAGGGGGGAAATAAGGAATAGCTGAGCTGGGGGAAGGACCTGCAGGAGTTCACTGTCACAGGGCTGGAGGGTTTGTACCAGAAATGTCACAGGGTAAATATCTCTGATTTCCATGGGCACAGCCAGATTGGAGCTGGAAATGCAGAGACCCAACAGCCACTCCAGCTCCCTGTTCTGACAGGGAATTTAACAGGGTGTTTTATCCTGGGAAATCTGCTCCTCATTAGGTGAGCTTCAAAATGGGGGCTGCAACAATGGGGGGCTCTGATCAAATGCAGTTTGACATCCATAAACTCGGCAATAAGAGCCACACTAATGAGACACAGAGATCAAATGCTCTGTTTGCCACTTCACTCTCCAGCAATAGGAAGTACATGGAGGTTGTTAACCCGTGCCTGGCACTCCAGGATGCTGCAGAGCCCCAATTCCCCTTCTAACAAACACAACTCTCATGGCTCCTCCTCTCCTGCAGGGCCAAACCAACACTCCAGGAATGATCTTGCTCCTGAGCACAAGGAAACAGGAGGAGGAGGAGGAGGAAGGGGAGGTGAAGGAATTCATGGGGATGAATGGAGATCGATTTTGGGGTTGTACTTTCTGCCTTTTTGCTTCCAAAGCTGCATTTTACAGCAAGGACAAAGAGCAGCAGCAAGGCCAGACTCAGCACAGCATTTGTGAGACCAGCACAGGGCTCCCAGGGCAATCCTGGCCCTCCTACGTGCTGGGAATGCTTTAAGGACTAACATGGGACAGGAAAAAGCAGCTTGCAGTGCTGGGAGAGCCCCCCTCCTACAGGGTGATCACTT
The DNA here is from genome assembly GCA_013398995.1 of Alaudala cheleensis. Classification (NCBI taxonomy): domain Eukaryota; kingdom Metazoa; phylum Chordata; class Aves; order Passeriformes; family Alaudidae; genus Alaudala; species Alaudala cheleensis. The sequence goes on from VWYE01021982.1 coordinate 60,246, forward strand.
AAATTCATCCAAATCTGTCATTTGGGGAGATTCAGAGTGACTTCCAGGAGGTGTGTTAGTGGGAAATGCTGCCTGGAGGATCCTAAAGGATCTGGAGCATTTGGCACCAGCCCTTCTCTGTGTGTTCATTAATATTTTGGACTCTGATTGTGACGAGTATCAGCAAGTGTATCAAATTTCATGAAAGCAAATTATTGGTTCCCAGAGGAATAACATGGTGCTTTACTCAGGCAGGCATAAAACATGAGGATGAAAACCTCCCATAATCTCCAGCTATTGTCATTCAATGTTTATCATCCAACACAGCAGAATACAATTCTTATCTTTGATGGATGTGGCACACAATAGCTGTTTTCTTGAGTGCATCATAAATATTAATAGTATTCACAGAGCTTCTTAAAATTTGTCATGTCACACTGCTTTCATGGAAACATTCAAAATGCCATTATTTCTGTCCCACCAATAGCAAATTTTCCTTTAGTTTCTTTCTTTCTCACTCTCAAAATTAAGTGTTTGAGGATGTTTAACTGAGCAAAGGGAAAAAAGGGATGATGGTTCACATTGAGCCATTCCAAAACCTACTTCAGATGCCCAGAATTAGACTGAAAGAGGGGAAATAAATGTGATATCCTTTGGAAAACACAGTCCAGTTAAAAATGAAACACTTGAGGACATTGAAGAGATTTGTCTGGAATTTCATTTTTGGAAGAACACTGAGGAAGAATGCTGACACCACCAAAACATTCCCACTCTGCCAAGTTCAGAATGGGACATTCTCACTTCAGAAATAAAGCACTTTTTTTGTCCCAAAAGAGGATATTTGTGCATTGTTGTGCATCTCCTGGGCTGCACCCAGAGCAGTGAGGGCAGGGCAGGGGAGCTCACTGTGCCTCCCTGCTCCTGTGAGATCACTCAGGGAGAGCTGCAGCAGCTCTGGGCCAAGGAACTGCTGCAGAATCCAGGGCTGGAGAGATGTTGGAATGTTCCCCTGGACAGGAGAAGCTCCAGGGAGAGCTCAGAGCCCCTAAAGGGGCTCCAGGAGAGCTGGAGAGGGACTGGGGACAAGGGATGGAGGGACAGCACACAGGGAATGGATCCCAGGGCTGGATGGGATTTGGGGCAGGAATTCCTGGCTGGGAGGGTGGAACAGAATTCCCAGAGCAGCTGTGGCTGTCCCTGCATCCCTGGCAGTGCCCAGGGCCAGGCTGGATGGGGCTGGGAGCACCCTGGGACAGTGGGAGGTGTCCCTGGGACATTGGGAGGTGTCCCTGCCATGGCTCTGGAGCGGCTTTAGGGTCCCCCCCCACTCAATCTGATTCTGTGATTTAATCAAATCCAATCAAACACCTCAGTTCTACACAGAAATCAGGGTTTGTGCTGTTAACCAGCTCTAATGACTGGGTTGGGTTTTCAGGCTGTCTGATCCCAGAGCAGGCTGAGATCCCCTGGCCTGGCTCAGTCCCAGCCCAGGAGGGCATTGCTCACATTTCCACCCCAGCCTGGCTCACAGCAGAGCCTTCCCCTCATCAAACCTAATAAAACCTTCAGTGCTTTGTGGTTTTGCTTGATGAGTTCCAAGAAATCTTTTAAAATTTCATCTTTCTCCATAAAATTCACCCTGTGGTTTTTTGGAGCAGCCTGACAAAACAAAACCATTTAAAACCTCCAAGACAATTAATTTGGAGATGGTGATAATTGCACAAGATCCTATCTCTGCTGCAGAGACATAAAACACTCACCATGGGCATGGGAAATAAAGGAACACAAAAGAAGAATCTCTCTTTTCCTACTCTGTGCTCTCTCCACAGCAGTTAATTTGCTCTGAGTATAAAATCAATCCTTCCAATGTGGGGTTTTAGGAAAGCTCAAGGCTTCAATCAGTGTTTAAATTCACACTGAAATCTGGGATCTGGGAGCCACAGATTCCAGTTTTATTTCAAAACAATGTTGAAAATCCCTAATATTTCTGGGATGAGGATCTACTCTAGATTGAATTAACATTTAAATATTTTTTCTATGAAAGAGTGACTGTTGGGAAGGACAAAAATCCCATTCTGGGCAGGTTCCTTTGCATGCAAAGTACAGCAGAGAGGCACTGTTAAAAAAGGAACTGCAAAGCCAAAGGTCAAAGTGATTTCAAGTAAGAAATATGCATTAAGTGCAATGCATAAACACTTAAGGGACAATTTTGCACATAAATGCATTTAACCAACTTCTGAAGGAGATGTAAATCACCTGGGTTTGCTAGAAATGACTGATCCTGTCCTGGTTTTTTTATCCCTCTTTATATTTTTTGGTTTTTATACCCAACCCCCAGGGCAGGCAAAGAAAAAGCTGGTAAAGCCTGACATTCTCCCTTTTAGTTCAAGGTGCAGCTGAGCTGCTTTCTAAGCCTGGCTCAGCTTCCACCTTGCACTGAGTGTGCTCCTCCAACTGGTGTCTGAATATAAATTCCATTAGCAAACCATGATTTCTGTAGGAAAAATAAACCCTTTAAAGTGTTTTTTTTTTCCCCTCAAACAAATCAGCCAAGTGTTGCACTCAGCAACCCATTTCAGCCTGAGTTGTAGAAATGGGCAGGTTTAAGGACAATTTTTGTGGGTGCTCCTGTCTGGCAGCAAGCAGGAAATGCAATTACCCAACTCCCATTGGGAGGAACCTGAGCAGAGCAAGCACAGGCAGCTGTGAGTGATGCACAGCACAGGAAAGCATCACCCCCATCCTGGGGCAGAAACACAACTCCTGAACACACAGCTCCAACAGGGAGCACAGAAATGCTTGGGGCTGAGAGGTGCAGAGTGCTGGGGAAATATTGATTGTTCAGTTGAGAGATGCTCTGGGATGGTGTGACAGGCTGGGAATGGCAATTCCATTGCTGCTCCAGGGAGGATTTGCAGCAGGGACATCTGAGAGAGCAGGGCCAGCCACACACCAATCCCTTCCCCAGATAAGGAGACAATGCCAGCTCTTTTTCTATTATTAAATCTATTGTTCCTCAGATGGAGCCTTCTCAGAAAAACCAGTTCAAATACATCTCTCCCATGTCTATTCTTTAACTAAGTTCCTGGTTGCCTGGAAACTCTCTAAAGACCTGGATTTTAATTTTTTTCCCTCTTTATATTTTTGCCAACTGTTCGTTAGATAACAGATTAATTAAATCACAGGTGTGTGTGACAGAAGCCTGGCTGGCAGACTCAGAGCTGGGCAAGTGTTTGTTTGTGCATCCCAGGAGTGCCAGACTCCACTGACAACCTCACTACCACAGCTCTCCACAGCCCAGGGAACTGCAGGTGATGTCTGCTCACATCAAGGGCAATGACTGACAGGTGCAGAATTGTGTCCTCACTGCACAGAACAGATTTGTCTGTGCTATCAGTTCCTGGAATTAGCAGCATGTCCACTTGCACTTTGCAATATTGTTGTGTCACATTTTTATATGAAGACAAACCAAGCTGTCAAGTTTAGATCCAACTTTAGAATGTTCTGCTGGACCTTCTGGATGCCTGAGACTCACCTTCTGCTGCATCAGACACCAACCAGATCCACAGCTCCCATCCTGTTTCACTGCCACAAAGCCTGTTTTCAAACAATCCCCTGCTGTGTTTAGAGTCAGCAATGGGAACAGCAGCAGACACAAGAAGAAAATCAGATTTTTTTTCTCCCTGATATTCAGTAGCACAACAAACAGAGGAACCACAGAGAGCTGTGGCTGTGCTCTCCTCACCCTGATGTGTCACTGCTGTGTTTGGTGGGAATGGGTCACCCTGACTGTGGGGGACAGGAGCTCCACGAGTCACTGTGGACACCAGATGGTGGAAGGATCAATTAGCAGAGAAGATGGGAGAATCAATTAGCAGAGATGTTTATCACTACCAAGAAGGGGAGAGAAGCTCCCAGGGGCAAAGGGGCTGAAGTGTGACCTGACAGTGGATCCTGGAGTGTTGAACTGAACAGAACCTCAGAGGGACAGGTCTGTGCCCCACAGGAGGAACCTGCCTGGATCTCCCAGCTTCCCTCCTCAGCAGCTTCCAGAGCCNGCTCAGAGGGACAGGTCTGTGCCTGGATCTCCCAGCTCCCCTCCTCAGCAGCTTCCAGAGCCTCTTCTAGAGCTAAAATCTCTCAACAACTTCTTATCTCAAGAGGTTGTGACAAAAATATTATATAAAACTAAATAGTCCTTCTACTGTCATCCAAAGAAACCTCCAGGAGTCAAAAATCCCAGCTTCTAAGTCATCCATCCTCCCATCCCTGCTTTTTTACCTGAATTAATTCAGCTTAAACAAAACAAGGGTTTAGGTGATAAAACAGCATTTACAGTCTGCACTCATCCCTGCTGTCACTTGTTCTTAAAGGTGTAAATTCTGCCCCTTTTCTACCCAAAACAGTTTTCAAAGATAATAAGCAAGAGCATTGTAAGATGAAGTGTTTTTAAAAGTACCTTTAAGAGTATAAAAAGGGACTTAGAAGTCATTCAGAAACAGGTAAAACTAAATAAGAGTGACTTAATTTCCATTTCATTTTCTATTCTCATCAAGCTTAGTTTATTCAGGCCTGATTAATTATTGTCTGCAAAGAGTTCTGAAAATATAAAACACTCCATAAATACTAAATAATAATAGAGTACTTAAGGAAAAGCTCATTTGTTAATTTGCACGGAGTTTTAGGAATTAGCATTTATTCCTTTCCCCTGTGCAAGCAGCCCCATCCAATCCCTTTCAGCACAAAATACTTTGGCAGCCACAGGATGATGGATCTTTGTGTGTTTTATGAGTTCCAGGTCACAGAACCCACTCAGAGAGGAAGGACAAATGTTCAGGTAAAGAAGGGTGGGTGTTTCTCAGGGAGTGCTGCACCATCCTCTGGCTGCTCCTCTGGATTCACACCAAATTTCCCCACTGAAACCCCAGTTCCTGTGCAAAGCTCTGCTGCTGAAAACTCCATCAGGCCCAAACACAGGTCAAAGGGGCATTTAAATCAAGGGAGGTATTTGCATTTTTTAAATAAACCATCAGCTTCAAGCTCTCTGCACAGGTACAGCTCCAACCTGGCTGGACACTGGAGTGTTGGATCCTTTCTGTGTGACTCAAAGCAGAGCTTTTCTCAAATGGACACTCTGCAGCTCACTGGGGGAAAAGCAGAGCAGCAAACACAGCCCCAGTGGTTTGGTTTAGCTGTGGAATGTCCCACATTTATTGATTTATTTGGGTTGCAGATGTCCCCACTGATGCCAAGGTGTGCCCTAGAGCCCATCCAAGGCAGTGCCATCCACCCAGCACAGGACAGTGGCTCCACAGGAGCTGTTCCCATGGGCCAGCCCCAGAACCCACACATGGGAAAGGATTGGCACAAAAATACCCAAATGCTTTCCAAGGAGCCATTAGGACACATCAGGTAAATAAAATATTATTGAAATGGATTTTTTTTTTGCATTTAAATCGCTTGCAGCAGGTGCAGAGGAAGCAGCTTATGATAAAAAGGCTCCCATTGCCTGGAATACTAATGAGGATCAACGGAAATGTTCTGCAAAAGGGAGCAGCAGCAGGTCCTTACCATGGCAAAAGGAACAATTCTACAAAATCATACAGGAATAGGGAGCAGCAGCAGGTTCTTACCATGGCAAAAGGAACAATTCCACAAAATCATTCAGGAAAAGGGAGCAGGGACAGGTCCTTACCATGGCAAGAGAATGATTTCCATAAAAACATTTGGGAAAAGGGAACAGGAACAGGTTCTTACCATGGCAAAAGGAACAATTCCATAAAAACATTTGGGAAAAGGGAGCAGCAGCAGGTCCTTACCATGACCAAAGGAGTAATTCCCACAAAACATCCAGGGAAAGGGAGCAGCAACAAGTTCTTGCCATGACAAAAGGAATAATTCCCACACAACAGTTGGGAAAGGGAGCAGGAGCAGGTTCTTACCATGGCAAAAGGAGTAATTTTCACAAAAACACTGAGGAAAAGGGAGCAGGAGAAGGTCCTTTACCATGGCAAGAAGAACAATTCCACAAACACATTCAGCAAAAGGGAGCAGCAGCAGGTCCTTACCATGAAAAAAGGAACAATTTCCACACAAACATTTGGGAAAAGGGAGCAGGAGCAGGTTCTTACTATGGCAAGGGGGATGATTCCCACAAAAACATCTGGGACAAGAGAGAAGCAGGTCCTTACCATGGCCAGAGGGACAATCCCCACACAAACATTTGGGACAAGAGAGAAGCAGCAGGTCCTTACCATGGCCAGAGGGACAATCCCCACACAAACATTTGGAAAAAGAGAGAAGCAGCAGGTTCTTTGTGTGGCAATAGAACAATCCCCACACAAACATTTGGGACAAGGGAGCAGCAGGTCCTTACCATGGCCAGAGGGACAATCCCCACACAAACATTGAGGAAAAGGGAGCAGCAGCAGGTCCTTACCATGGCCAGAGGGACAATCCCCACACAAACATTGAGGAAAAGGAGAGCAGCAGCAGGTCCTTACCATGGCCAGAGGGACAATCCCCACGAACATGGTGCGGCTGACGAAGATCTCGGACACCACGAGCTCACTGACGGAGTCATCCCGAGGGTACTCCACCTGCCAGGTGATCTGCTGGGCCCCTGCCAGGCTGCTGGCGTTGTCAATCTCAAAATCCATCTGCAGGATCTCGTAGGAGGTGGTGTTTGCTCTGGGAAAACAAGGCAGAGATCCCCACAGGGTCATTGGATGTCGACAGCAAAATGGATTTTCATTCCTCTTTCCCACACATTCAATCCAACGTGCATTGAGGCACTGGCACAAACCTGAATCAAACTGCACATGGACAACTGCACAACTTTCTGAGTAAGGTGAAACTGGATCTTTTAGTTGCCTGAAATTCCTGAGGCATTTTTCCCACTAAACTCAGGCATTGGTTCTCCATAATCACACTGAACTTCCAGGATAAGCCACAAACCCTTGGAAAAGCCTTGCACAGATGTTGCTGAATTATTTAGTGCACCATTATTACAATTTTGATGCTGCAGAACAACAGAGTCCTTGGCCATTCCTCTTGTTCTACCAGAAATGAACTCTCGTGGAGGGAAAGGAAATCTTTCAAACCCAAACTGGTCTTTATCTCAGTGAAAAAATGGATTTGCAGAAATTATCCATGACAATAAATGAGGGGTAGATTTATCCCTATTTTCAATCCATGACAACATTCTCCTCGTCAGTGGTGCAGACTGGTAATTATATGGCAATCATGTGTTCCTCATCTGGAAATAAAAGTTTAAAAGTAAAGGAATGGATGTAAATGCACTGAATTGGAGAATTGCTTCTGCTTCCTCATCAACTCATCACTTTCCTCAGGTCCAAAGCTATGGCAATATTAATAATTAATCCTCAGGTTAGGAAAACAAATCTTATTTTTGTGTTACAGAGAAGCAAAAAACACCCAGATTTAACCAGCTGCCCTTGGCTCACCCACAGCGAGGATCTGTTTGGAGAACAGAGCTTTGCTCACCCAAACCTCCCCAAAATCTGAGTTGTTTTACAAATCCTGCACAGTTAAATGTTTACAAAGAACACAAGTTCCTGCCCTAGAGTCCCAGACAGAGCCTGCAGAGTGGAGGCCACCAGCAGCAGAGGGGATGGAAGGGCTCTGAGTGCAGAGGCAGCTGCTCCTTCTGTTGGACAAACACTTGATTTTCTCAATCCTGCTGAAGTTTTGGGGTAAAATCTGAATTTCCTGTACTCAGGCCAGTGGTTCCCTCATTCTCTGTGTCCTCTCCCAGAGCAGCCCGTGCTCACAGGAAGTTTCAGCTGCTGCAAACAGAGACTGAAAACATCCTTCTCCTCCTCCCCAGTGCACAGAGGCAGAGTCTGGCTGTGCCATATGTTTCTGAAGGAGAATTGGAAAGGGGGAAAAAAATATCTGAGTGGGAATTATTGATTTTTCTGTTTTCTTCCTGACAACAAACAACCTAAACATATGCTTCAATGCCTGGAGGAGAAATATTTTCCATGCTGAGAGAAGATAATATCCACCTCCAGGCAAAACTAGGGGCTGTTGAGGCATCTTTTGTGTGGCCAAGCAGACAACCAGCAAAAACCTCCTGAGATAAATTTTATTACATAATAATAGGGATGTAATTAAACCATTTCTGTTAAAAACATAAACTCAATTTCATAGTTTTTTTTATGTATCATCTCCAGCAGTTTGTTTTTATCTGAATTGTATAAAATTAATTTGCCCACAACACAGAACTAAAATTTAGGTGTGAGATTTACACTCACTGTGGGTTTAGATATTGGGAATGCCAAGGCATGTTCAGGTCTGCAATTTCACTTCAGGCTGTTCAGGCCAATAGTTCCACTCACAAAAACACCAATTTGGTTTCAAATCGAGAACAAAACCACCAGTGGAGGATTTGGGTAGAGAGGCACCAATGAAATAACAGCTCAGGTTTGTCTGCAGTGACAAATCCATTCCCACTTCTTGGAGCTCAGTCCAATTATTCCTTTCCTGTTTTGCTTTTTGCACATGCAGAAAGAAACCACAAATGAGGGTTTATATCTGATACATGAACCTTCCTCAGAGGCAGCTGCAGTAACAGTGAACTCAAACAAAGCTGTCCTCCAGGTCCCCATCCTGCTTCCACAGAGGATCCCTGTCACCACCAAAACCCAGCACCAAGTGTCTGTCAGAGGTTTTCTGCTCTGTCTCAGCAGCCAGTGATGGACAGGACACAGAAATATTGATTAAAGGCTCCACTTCTCTCTGAGAGAGATGGCCTTGAAGCACCTCTCACCTGCAGAGATGCTCAGCTGTGCAAACCAGCATTTCTGCACTCCTATTCCCCAGCAGGTGAATGAATGTTCACTAAAATCCTGCTCTGCCTTTGTGCTCTGCAGAGGTTCAGCCCTGGAGCAATGCCAGGGACACCCAGTGCCCCAGGGATGGATTCACCCTCTCTGTCCCAAGCCTCTTCCCAGGTTACAGCTGTAACAAACTCATGAAAAAACCTAAAAAGTGAATTTCTCTCATGTTCAGACCCACTGGCTGCTGCACCTCTCATCCTGCAGAGGTTTCCTGGGATTACATTCATAATTCCTGCAATTTATTAACCATCCTCTGTGACACCACGTGAGAGACCAGGGCCTTCTCCCACTGGAGCTGATGGAGGCTGCTAAAGTAAAACCAGAGATAAATTAAACCCCAATCAAGACCTCAAATGTCAGCATTTACTTCAGTCAGCTCCATTAGCTGATAAATTCCCACCCCAAACCCTGCATTTCAATGTCTCTGCTGCCTGTGCAGCAGTGCCACTGGAAAACCCTTTGGAAAAGGGTGGGTTTAAACCATCCCGGCTGGGCAAAGCTTCAGCTCCTGGGCAGAACCTTGGTTTTGGGGTGAGAACCTTGGGTTTGGGGTCAGAGCCTTGTTTTTGGGGTCGGAACCTTGTTTTTGGGGTCAGAACCTTGGTTTTGGGGTCAGAACCTCAGTTTTGGGGTCAGAGCCTTGGTTTTGGGGTCAGTACCTTGTTTCTGGGGTCAGAACCTCGTTTTTGGGGGTCAGAACCTTGGTTTTGGTAGCCAGACCTGCAGCTGCCTGCTGAAGACAAAATGCCACCAGTGGGAAAAGCCACGAGCAGAGGAGACAGGGCCTGTAACTCATGCTGTTATCACTCAATCTGTTAAACCAAACTTTATCCTATCAAGATTTTTCAGCTTTTCCTGCAGACTTGTTTCATTTTTCTCTTCAATAAGTTTTGCACTCTCAGGGAGAGTCTGATGGAACCCAAGGACTATAAATCACTTCTCTCTTCCATCTCTTTCCTCTCTTTTTAGTTAAATATTTCTATTGTCCAGTGAAGTTTTTTTCCCTGGTTTAGGATTTTGCCAAACTCTAGTTTGGAGAAGCAATAAAAAAAAATAAAAAGTCAAAATTACTTTTATAAAAAAAGATTATTTCCTGCAAGCACAAGGAAAAGACCTTATAATTTTAGGCAGCTGGCATGCTTGCTAATAAGTCCATTTCTATGGAAATGAGTTCATAACTATTAATTTTGCCTGCTCCTGATCTATTCTTGATGAGCCTTTCAAATTTAGAAAAGCGCTTCATGATTCTCTCAATTTGGTAATTACTAACTCCCTTTGATGAATCCAGCCCAGTGTTTCAGACATGAGACATTCATTACACATTTTTCTCTCTGGTGAGAGGGGAAAAAAAAACCAAACCAAAAACCCCATGGGTCTTGTTGGATTTATTTCCTCTCACAAACTCCTGTAAGTAGGTCCTGTTCTTCAAATGGTGATTTATAATCCTGTTTGCATTCCTTCACCATCCTGGGGGCTGGGAAAGGCCCAAATCCCTGGGATTTGTGCACAATCCCCTATTTCTGGCCTCATTTGTGTCCCAAGCAGCCCAGCCCAGAGCTCACCCCACACCCAGCACATGGAGCTGTGCTGGTCATCCCAGGCTGGGTGGAGACTGAGCACAGAAAGGCAAATCCATCCCAAAGAAAGTCAACTTTAGCTCCAAAAACTCCTTTATTGTGGAAAGAACTCCAGGATGAAGGAGTTATCAGGGCAGGAAGGTGTTGGTGAGTCCCAGAGCTTTCCCAACACACCCATCCCCAGGGCAAAGTGGTTACAGGGAGCTGCAGTTTAATTTTACAAAATCACTGTGAGGGTCCAGCACAGCTCTGACCTGAGAGGTTTTAACCAGCACCACCAAACCCCCTGACACTGAAACCACAACAAATTCAATCTGTCCGAGCCCAACATGGAATTATTGAATTAATGGATTAATAATGAATTAATAATTTAACAACTCAGTGACTCTGTGGCAGCAGCAACAGCACAACTGGTTCAGATTTACCTTAAACAAATAAAATTATTCTCTTGAAGGAAGATCAGCCTTGCTAACCAAGCTGAAGGGCCTGTCCTGGTGTTTGGGGACAGGGTGAGAGATGCAGGGTGGCACTTTTCAGGGCTCTGCTGCCTCCCACTCACAGGTCACCAACAACTGGCTTGATAAAGTCCCAGCCTTCCTTCTACTGCTGCACTGGTGCAGGGAATCACGAGCTCCATTCACTCATGAAATCATGTTTGCAGCAAATGGCAATTTGTTTATGAGGCTCACAGCAGTGTAAACAACACCCTCCAAAATGGAGCAGACACGAGGCACTGGAAAATAATAAATGTGGGGTCTCATGTTGTGCTTGAGAGGCTTTTCCAGGCTGCAAATTCTTACTCTGACAAATTGTAACCAAATTCAATAAGAATTCAGTGACCTTACATTACCAAGGTACATTAGTTCATAAAACACTTCAGTTCAAGAGGTCTCACTCCTTTGATCTCAAGAGGATTAATTTTGTAAGTATGGTTTACTGGAGAGCAAACACTTACAAGAGGAGGCTTTTCAAAAACTGATTGGAAATGCTCAAGACCCTCATTTCCTGCTGGAGTCAAATGAAGCAGCAGATGGCCAGGACCTCTCAGGGAAAAGATCCACACTAAAGGTCCTGACCTTCTCCCCCTGAGGAAATGCAGATCCTGGCAGCCTGAGAGGAAGGAAATGAAAGCAAATCCCTCCCCAGGGCAGAATGCAGTTTGTGAATGATGGAGATCTGCATGTTGGCAGCATTGCTGAGAGCTGCTCTCCTGCCCAGGTCTGGGTGTCTCTTTACAGCTCCAGCACCCGAGTGTCTTCCCTAAACTCCATCACCTGAGTGTCTCCTCACAGCTCCAACACCTGGATGTGTCCTTAGAGCTCCAACACCCGAGTGTCTTCCCAAAACTCCAACATCTGGATGTCTCCTTACAGCTCCATCACCTGAATGTCTTCCCAAAACTCCATCACCTGAGTTCTCCTCACAGCTCCATCACCTGGATGTCTCCTCACAGCTCCAGCATCCCTCCACCACCTGAGCTGAAGCACCTGGTGTTTGTTAAAACCAGCTCTGACCTGATGGAGGATGTCAAAACCCAAACCCTTTTCTCCCAGTGTGAATAACTCTGGTGAGGACACACAGCTGCTGTCTAACAGAGAACTTGTCCATGTTTTCCCTGGAAGTTTCTGGGTTTTCTTTCACTGCCATAAAAATCCCTGCTCCTGACAGATGTAGAGGCAAAAGAAATGGCTCCAGAGGATAAACCCAAGCTGGTAAATCCATTCAGGATGTGTGGATTGACACACAGCATGCTTTAATCATCCAGTAAAAGCCATAAAAACAACAAGAAAATATTTTTGTTCAGGACACACCGCCAAGGCCAGGTATGATGATGTTGTTTTGCTTAGCCAACATTTTCCCACAACTGAAAACAATAAATCTGGATAATGAGCAAACCTTTTAAGCTCTTCAGCTTCTCCACTGCCAATTCACAACTGTGCTGCTCACTAACAATGTGCAATAACTTCCACTTTATTTGATTTTATCAACATCATCATGACAACCCTGGAGACAACTGAGACAATTGCTTCAATTATTTTTATTTGCTTGCACCCTTGTGACAGTGCACAGAAATGCTTCTGGTAAAAGAGTCCTTAGATACTCTTTAAGCCAAGCTTTAACAAAACAAGTTTTAGGACTGAGCTCAGGATGGGGGTAACATTGCTGGCCACTGGGATTGGTGCCTTTGTCATTACTCTCCCCTTTTGGAACAGCATGCAAACTTTTGGGGCTTAAAAAACCGTTTTGATTGCACTGGAATATTTTTCTGGTTACTATTTAGAAGTTCTTTATTGCTGTGTTGTGTATTTCTTAAAATAAAGATTCTCTGTCAGGAGGAAGCGTCTTGTTGGGAAACACAAACAAAAACCAGGAGAAACTGGAGCCAGGGTTTAGCTGGTGTTGGATGCAAATATAGAGGGAGCTATTGTTGTTTAAAAAATAAGAATGATTTTATGATGAAAGACTTCTGCTGAAACTTATCCAGTTAATAAATATCAGCAGCCCACATGGTGCTTATAATTCTGCTTGAACCATGGAGAAATTCTTACATTTTTACATGCCATAATCACATGGTCTGTTCTCAACATTGCTGTGAAAGCAGCTGGAATATCTTATAAAGCAGAGATGAATTTTTAAATAACCAACGACTGAAAGTTAAAGATAATTAATTCAGTGGCATAAGAAGCTGTTGCAGTGCAGGAACTCACACACAAAGATCTCTGCAGACTCTCCAGAGGTCTTTAAAAGAATCCAGAGTGCAGCTCAGGATGAGCCAAGGCAAGCTGGGTGTGAACAGTGCAGCAAACATTTCACCTCAGGGAACACCCAGGGGAGGCACAGGGGCATCTCTGAGACAGGAAATATCCCTGGGAGTCCCTGGTGACACTGAGCTGTCCTTATTGTCACCACACAGACAAACACCTGAGCTCCTGTCACTCCTAACCCAGCTCCTGCACTGGCCCCTCACCAGCTGGGGATGCCTCATTCAGAGCCCTGCTCTCCCCCAGTCAGTGTGAAATGGGAGGCAGGAAACAGTTGCATTTCTCTGTGCCTCTTGCAGATTTGCTGAGAGGCTCAGGAGGAGGGATTGTGCAGCTCCTGGATGTGCACAGTCACCTGAGGCTGCTGAGTTCTGTATTTACCAGCACTCACACAGTTCCTCACCTTCCCAGGAGAGAGCCAACCTGGGGGAGGTCACCTGGAGACACCCTGAGCACATCCCCAGCAGGATTCCTTGGCATTTTTAACTCTATTTTATGTGATATTAGCACGAGGTGATGAGATTTTCACGGGCACCAGTCCCATGAGAAATGGAAAACCCGACTGGAACTAGGAGGGAGTTCCTGGCGATGCAGCTGCTGCCTTGGTTTCAGAATTACAACTGAGGCTGACAGCTGAACCTCCCTGGGGAGAAAAATCACCCAGAGGGGATCCAGAGATGCAAATTGCCCAGGCACTGGATTTCTGAATAAAGCAAAGGGAGCCAAGCTGCAGCCTGGGACATGAACACACCTGAAATCTGCCCCAAACAGACACAAATGGGGCTGAGCTCCCCTCCTGAGCATCCCAAAAGTCTCTTCCCACACTTCTGACCTCACTCCTCTGCTCAATGGGCAGGCTGTGTAAATGACACAATGCCAAACAGCAAAGACAATAGGAAATTAAAACCCAGCCCGTATTTTTCTTTCTGCAGCTTGCCAAGGCTGCACAGGACTCACAGGTCTGCTGTGGAAGCTGCTGAGATGCCACCTGCATTAAATAATTCAAGAAAAAAATCCAAATAGAGGCATGGCAAGAATGATTTTCTTCCTCCTACATTCTCTGCAGCTCCAAAGAAGTTTAAGCACCTCATGAACTGGGCTTGGCTTTCTTTGAATGCACTGCACTGTGAGATGGAGAGGGAATGTGCAGGGTGTCCTGGGGCTCATTCACACTTTGTGCTGAGAAATAAATGTCCATGGCAACGTCCTCAAAGCAGCGAGGGCAGGGAGCAGGGCAGCCCATTAACATCGGCACAAACGGGACCTCCTCCCTCCCCACTTCCCTGACAGACTCATGGGGTGCACAAAATTGTTCTATTTTAAAGGCTGATAATTGTGTTTTGCAAAAGAGTTGAGCTCTTCCTCTCGCTGTCGGGACCCACTGAACAGGCAGTGAAAACATGAAAGTGAAACTGGCACAGAAACATCAGTTTCCCATGTTTTAATTAATAAACAAGATTAATTTATCCAGCTGAGCAAACACAGGGTGGCATTCAGTGTGTGAACAGAAAGAGCCATCTGCAGTGTCTGTACCTCCACCCTTTGCTAGCTGAGCTCAAAGTCCTGATCTTCAGAACTAAAAGCAAGAGACAAACAGAGTTCCAATGGAAGTCACCCCTTTCAAAGACTATTTTTGTCCCAAAAATGGATCTGAATTTTCCTAGACACGCACAGAAAACTCCAAATAACACAACGCAGAGGGGTGGATTTAATATTTCTGCTTTTAAAAATCATTCCACGATTATTTTTTAATGGCACAGAAGTAAGGTCAGCAGCACAGCCACCCTGTAACACCTTTCCAAAGGGCAGCAGGACCCTGGCACACTCAGGAGAGAATGAATTCCCAACACAGGGACAGCTCAAGGGCAGCTGCTGGGACAAGCCAAGGTCATACCCTGTAAATGAGTGCAGCACCAGTGAGGGGTGAGTGAGGGTCATTCATTCACTCAGCCTCTGAAAATGAGTAATTAAAAGCAGAAGGGGGAGAAGGGGTGCCCCACCCAGCCTGTCCCACCCACTGTTTACATGGTAAAAGCCAAAACTTGATCCCAAAACTTCATTTAAAGGAATTTCCTCAGCACTGAAGCCTTTAAGAAGCTGAGCTGGAGTGAGCTGAGTGTCCCAGCTGAGCAGAACCACAGCCAGGACACCTGATCAAGGACATCGCACCAAGGACATCACAGCCAGGACATCACAGGCAGGACACCTCACCAAGGACGTCACAGCACCCAGGACATCACAGCAAGAACATTTCCATGCCACCTCCTCCCAGGGAGTCTGAGCAATGACCCAAAATGGCAAAACGCCCCAAACTCAACAGAGACAAAACTCCTGCTGTGGTGGATGTGGAGTCACACTGACTCCTTCATCACCCACTGGAACAGGAACCCTGTTCGGGTTTTGCTTTTTCTCATTTTCCTTGCTGCTCTCAAAAATTTCACCCAAGCAAAAATAGCAGCTGTCACAAAGAACAAAGAGCCAGACAAAGGGATTTCTGGAAAAGGAAGGCAGGCTCCTGTAAGTGCTGCAAATCATTCTCAACTCCATCAAATATCCCCAACAGCACGGGTTAATGCAAGGCACAATGTGGAGAATCATTCTCCTGTTCCTCTCTTTCCTGAATCTCTTCAGGATTTCATCATCTCTCCCCTCCTCCCGCCCCCTCCCAGCTCCCTTCCTCCCCATACACGAATGTGCTCAGCCCAGGGAAATTGTGGAGCTGAAATCCTGAGATTTTTGCCGAGGCCTGGCATTCTTTGGCCAGCTGTATTTACACCCGTGCCTGCTGGGTAGTCATGCTGCAGGCAATTAGCATTCATGCTTTTTCAATATCGCCTTTCAGAAACTTTGAGATCCCTCATCTCTATCGATTGAGATGGAGAGAAGCACAGGAAAAAAAAATAAAATAATAATAAAAAAAAGAGAGAGTTCATCCATATGCTGAGCTCTTTGAGTCTCATTCAAATGCAGCAACTTCAGCTCCCCAGCATGTGATGAAAGCCACCAAAACCTGTCAGGGGAGATGCTCAAAGGCCTTGAAAACCATCACCACAACACTCCAAACCAGCAGCTTCCAACACTGCTGGTCCAGGGAAGGGTCAGCAGCCCTCAGCCATCTCTCATCGAGCAGGACAGGGGCACCTCTGAGCACCTTTTGGACTGTAAAAACACTTTCAAGTGTGTCCTTTTGTATTTTTCTAAGAGTAAAATCTCTCACTGCTGGACGATTTAAGAAAAAAAAAAGAGGAAAAAAAGGAATGGAAAGAAAAACATAAGAGCGTGGCTAAATGTATACTGATTGCAGTAATTGCATCCATTCCTCTGCTGGGAAGTCTTGTATTGTATTTCTAATATGTGCTGATAAGTGCATTCACAACATGATTAAGTGCCTGCAGACAAGAATGGCTATTATGTTTAACAGACTGATTAGCAAGTGACAGAGCTGCAAACTGTACTCCCGGTAAATTGGCTGCTTTTAAATTACAGCAACTTTTTTATGGTTCCATTTTTAAAGCCCAATGGCTTGTTCCACATATGCGACGTAAATTCCGAGCTGACAGCAAGGATTAGAGGATACTGAGCTTTTAACTTTTCATCTTCAGATCTCAATTAAAGCATTGCTCGTTTTCTTTTTAATCACACCAAAATGTGCACCGTGCATGGCTCTCATCGGGCATCACCTCATTTTCAATCCTGGGCTCTCCAAAGCTACCCTTAAACACAGGAATCAGGATTTCAGTCCATCTCCTTCTCAAGTTCTGCCTTATTTCTGCTGGTTCTGGAAGCAGATAACTAAGATGGGGTTTATTCTTGCCAGGGTTTGATTAATTCCTGCTTTCCCAGGGATTCTCCCAGCAGCCCTCAGAGCCAGGCAAAGGGAAGAAGGGCAGGGTCAGGCCCTGCTCACAAATCCCAAATCCTGCTCAGATGTGACTCATGGCCGCAGCGTGAGGCTCATCCCTGCTCCTGCTCCTCATTAATTCCCTGAGTTTTATCCCAACCAAGGGCAGGATTTGGGCACCCAGCTCCTGAAGATGCTGCGTCCAGTGCACGGCTCTGGTTTGTGTGATTGCTTTTATTTTTATCTCTGTGATGTGTGAGAGCACCAGCCCTGTTTGGGGCCCTGAGTATTTCACACAAACACAAACACAGCCACAGCCATGGCCCCAGAGAGTTTGCAGTCCACAAGACAGAGAGAGAGAAAAGAGATTTAACAATGTGCACCAATTGAAATTCATACAGAAGGCACAAACCCTTTAAGTACAAATTTATCTGGAGACTTTCAAGCTCAATGACATCATGTACTTCAAACCAACTTATTTATAACATAAAGCTTAGGATAACTTGTAAGGAGATAGAATAAATCAATTTGCTCTATCACAGAACTTCATCAGATACAATACAGATGGCTCTGCTACCGTGGTTAAAAATAACTCACACATTTTTAAATCAGCTCAAGGCATTTATCAAGCCAGGAACTGGTGGAGGGGGATGTTGTCTGGCTTGTACACAGGAATGGGAATTTCCACCCTGCAGTTTGGGGCTTTTGGTAATTTTATCTCACGTGTTTATAGCTTTATTCTGAATTAGGAGAATTGAGTTTCCAAAATCATTTATCTTTGCTAAATACCAGCAAAAGTTGAAGTTGTTTATTAATGTAGATTAAGAGGGGGGGAAATAATCCAAAGGGCAGCCTGACTGTAAAAGGGGATAGAAAACACTTGAGTGACAAACCCACTCTGAAGCAAACCTGGCTGAGCACCCAACACTTTCTGCTGGCTAAAAAAGGGGGATGGAATTCCCAGCCCCGGAGGAAAGGATTGCTCAGGGAATCATGGAAGTGGCTGTGCAGGTCTGGCACCCTCCTGCTCAGAGTCCCAGATCAATCTGCACCAGGCAGGGAGACAGAAAACCCCACAGCCCTGCACAATAATGCTGATGGAAGGATGAAATGCATTTGTTTCTCAGCTTTCATCGCTCTTGTTCTCACATTCCACCCACAGAGGGAAAATTAGGTGCTGATGTTGGCTCGGGATTTATTTCCTGAAGGGTTTTTAGGCAGGTTTCTCGGGGAGCTCAGCTCAGCTCTTCCCACTGAAGGGAATCCCAGGGGAGAGGGGACAGGAGGGCACCATGAGCAAAGGGCTCAGGATGGAAATGCCCAGAGGGTCACTCTCTGTGCTGGCAGGAAATTCCAGGAGCTGTGCAACCCCTGCAATAGGAGGAGGGAGAGCTCATGCTGTGCCCAGTGTTTTACTCCTTTTTAAAGCAGGTACAATGAACTCCTGGGTCAGCCTGAGCTCCGACATCCACTGCCAAAGATTCCTCTTCATAATGAGCTCCCTAAAGGAGGGGAGCTCAGATAAAGCAGATTTCATCACAATAAACCTGGAATTTGTAACATTAAACAGGGAGGACTCCAAGCAAGTGGATCAAAGAGAAGGGGAATGAAAAGCCGTGTCCAAAGCCCTCCCCCAGACCGGGTCACTGCCCTCCCACTGCTCCCAGCTCACCTGCAGAGCTGCTGGGCTGCACCACAGCCTGTCCTCACCTGCAGCTCCCCAGGGACAGCCAGTGACGCTGTCCCTGCCCCAGCTGGGCTCTGAACTGATCTTCAGGGTCCCTCCCAGCCTGTTCTATCATTCTGTGATCCGATCTTTGCCAACTTCAGCATCTTCCTTTCTCATCTTTGTTATTAGTGAAATGATCGTGGGTAACAGGCCCATGTCCTCCTCTCCCTTCATTCTCATTTAATTCCATTATTTACCAAACATCCCAAGCCCAACTGGAAATGTGCTCCCAAGGAATGAAAGGATCACAAATCTGCTCCCTGAAGTGAAAGGATCACAGCAGGAAACAGCTGCAAGAAGATCAATCACACAAATAATAACAACCTAGCATGGCCACAGTGCTGCTCTGGAGATGTGCAACAGCCAAGAGATGGCAATGCTCTAATTAAACACCAAACTGCCAAAGGTATCCAAAGGGTTCTCCTCCCCACCCAGCCCTGCACAGACATCGGGCAAGAAACTAAACATCAAGTTGCTCTGGGAGTTGTTTCCATAAACAAAATACAGATAATGAGGTATCCCCTCAAAAGTCCCTTTTTAAAATTTTAATTTAAGATTGAGAGGAGTGTGAGAATCAAAGGGAAGGTGTCTGAAGCAAAGGGACAGATGGTTCTGCTTCCAGAGAGGTGCCCCAAACTGAGGTTTATTACAAGCTCTTTATTTTACTTGGAGCTTTTTTATTTACTCCTCTCTCTCTTCACTCACCTGTTCATCTCCCCCTCAGAGCACGGAGAACTCGAGCTCCCATTCAAATTCAAATTGCAGCACACACACACAGGCACAGCTCTGCTTTCCGTGCAGGACTTTGAAGGGTTTTGCTGCAGATTTTGGGGGTTTTTTGGGTTTTTTGAAGTGTCTAACGAGCCAATTAGAGCGGCTGAATCAGCGCCTCGCAGATGAATCGCCAGGAAATGAGAGAACGCGGCGGTGCTGACACATCCTGCAACATGTGCTGGGATTTCATGTCCAGTGAGTAACTGCTGCTCATCTCATCGAGAAAATCACCTTCCCCCCTTGCTCCTGCATTCCCTGGGTGCTCAGTGGAGGGGGTTTGCTTTGGGTGAAGGGAAAGGCACAAAGAATCTCTTGAGAAGGATTCCTGTGTTATTTTTTGTGGTGTCTCACAGCCCTGGCTGCTCCAGCCCTGGAGGTTTGCCATGGAATGGGACAGGAAAGGTGCTGCTCTCCCTCCTGAGGATGTGCAGCAAGTTATTTCCTTTCTGTTAAATAAATCCCTGTTCAGCCAAACCTTCTGAGGCCCCATTCCCCTGGCAATGTTCAATGGGTTCATGGCTGGATTTCAACTCTTCCAGTCCAATAAAGTGAAATATTAATAAAATCAATAAAATTAATATAAACCCTTCAAATCAGAGCAAATTTCCCTGAAATACAGCATTAACATCATCCTGGCTGAACACTAAACACTTGCAGGAAAGCTGAGGTATCCTGGATTTTTGAGGAATCCTGGATTTCTGAGGAATCCTGGATCTCCTGTTGGAAATCCTCTTGTTGAACAGCTCAGGTTACCCTGGGAATGTTACTGAGCTGGGCCCTTCCTGTACCTCACCACTTTTAGTCTTTCATCTTAGGGGGGGAAATTATGTGCATTATAATTAAAAAGAAAAGGAAAAAAATAATGTAAAGCTAACAGTCACTGCAATCACCATCATAAATTGATAGGAAATACATTTAACTATTGCCATGGCAATCAGGAAACTGTTTTGTTATAATTAAAAGGATAATTACCTTTCTCTATTTTAACAAACTCATGAATTAAAAATTTGGGACAGCTTTGCCAGAGCAAATGTATCTGCATACATTACAAATCACACACTCTCAGGGCATTTTTCTCTTTAACTCATCATGGGTTTTGTAGTTTATTTGATGTGGATTTTTGTATCATGTTGTAGAATTGAAGGTTGGATGGGGCTTGGAGAGGGGAAGGTTTCCCTGCCCATGGTTGGATAAAATCATCTTTAGTGTCCCTTTGTACCCAGAGCATTCTGTGATTCCATGCAGTGAGTAAACCCTGAGTATCTCATTCACCCCCAGAGTAAAGGACTCTGTGAAAGCCCCTTGGGAAACAATTCCAAATTCCCAGGACGTGCTCAAACCCCCCAGAGCTGAGGACAGAGCAGAGCTGTGGCCACAAACTGCACACCCAGCTCAAGAAATCAGCTTGAGTAACTCCCTGTTGTGTTTGGGTTTGTCACCTCTTAAAATACAGCCCTGAGCAGAATTCCTGGCTGAGGAATGAGTGGGACCTGCTCAGAGCTCCTTTAGCAATGATTTTTGCAGGGGTGGGTCACAGGTGAGGTGCAGCCCATGATCCCTTCAGTGTGAAATACAGAGCTCTCTAAACTCTCTGACAAAACTCTCTGGGAAACTGCCTCCTCCTCCTCCTGTTTCTTTTTTTGTTGGAATAGAAATAATGGACCTTTTCTTGTTGCTCAGTTGAAATAAAGAAGCTTCTGAAGACTGTAAAGGGAAAAAGCAATTGAAATGATAGGAGAGCATGAGCTGTGAGGATATTTAGTGTGTCATTATTTAAGTAGAAGACCTTTAATAAACTGGATACTCAACCTCAGTTTATAAACTCAGTATTTAAAGACCAGTTCCATTTCTGGGGAAAAACAAACCAGATCAGTCATATATTTTAGCGTGGCTTTTTCTTTTCTTACTGTAAAAATGTCTAATATTAAATGTACAGTATTAAATTGGAGGGGAAAGCAAACATTAGCCAGGGCAAAGAATCAGGAAAAAAGCACCTGGGGAGATAATGCATATAGACCATATATAATCATGTGGAAAAACAGAAATAAAGGGAATTTTAATATTACTGAATGGATTTTTCTCTGGCTAAGATGCCCCTTCTTCCCTTTCTAAACTCACATAAACTTTTATCATCCTCTGGCACAGCCTCCCCCAGCACCTCCCCTCCCTCTGAACCTGCCAGCTGCCACTTTCAGGTGATATCTCCAATTGTTTTTGGAAAAGGCAGTGATTTCCCCCTTCCTTTGCCACCCTGGTAACTCCTGCAGGCCTGGCTCACTCTCCCTGAGATGGGCACCTTCATGCCAGGGGATAGATTCCCTTTTCCTGCAGGAGAACACAGATGTTGCCTTCCTAGCTGCTAATTTTTATCTTTTCCCTTAATTGAAATTACCTTCTGCATCCCTAATCTCATAACTAAATGCCCCATATGTTGATTAGAGTGCAGCTTGCAGAAATTCAGCTGAAGAAAGTTGGTAAATTTGCTTAAATCATAATTATTAGGAAAATATCCATTAAGGCAAATTGAAATTACGTTAGTTGGAAATAAAACTGTTAAAAAAATGATCCTCCCTTACAAGTTTGGAAATGATGAGTGAATGATCCTTCAGCACAACAGGATTTCAGAGGGAGGTGGATGTTCTGCAAAGTTGTGTCCAGGTGTGATGAGAGCAGTTCCCTCCCTCCTGTGCTCATGTCATTCATAACACCTCTGCCAGGGTCTGCAAGCACTGCCTGCTGTAAATACCAATTCCAATGATGTTTATTTTTGTTACCATTACAGTTCTCCCCCTCTATCACTTCTTTTTCCTTTTTTTTTTTTTATATATTTCTTTCCAACCTCTTAAATTTCATTTATTTTTTAGCTGTAGCATGTTTTCAATTTAAAAAAATCTGTATATTGTTCCAGATAAAGTCAGTCTTCTGCACTACAGACAGTAATTATTTCATGTAATCCACACACCAGCACACACATCTCTCTTGTCACCAAGTACCTGACAGCATTTCAAATGCTGGGAGAAGTTTTTGCATTTAATGAATGGAAAAAAAACCTGCCACAGTTGATTTTATATAACTTATCTTTATAAATTTAATAAAGGATTCCCATCCCACACCTAGCCCAAGAAATTTGGCTGCCACACATTTAAATGAAGTGCCCAGTGGAGCTTTCAAACTGCAGAGCAGCAGCAGATTTACTGAAAGCACAAATGGTCAGGCAGCCTGAGTGGCAACTTTTAATTGAGACTTATTAGAATGGGAGATTGAGGAAATGGAGGCCTGAGGATAATTTAGGAACGATTTGAACTGCAGAGGGCAGGTTGTGAGTGGCACCAGTCACTGCAGCCACTGTCAAAGCCCTTCCTGATGGCATCACCTTCTGAGCTCTGAGCAATGGTGAAAACTGCACCATTAAAATTGGGAATACCCCAAACCCCTTTGTGCTAAAGGGAAAACCTCTCTGACTTTTGGGATAGCGGATAAACGGATTTTTCTGTGCACTCAGGACAGAGAGAAGCAAACTGGTCAAAGACCAAGGTTTTGCTCTCCCCAGTCTGTGGCACTGGGATGTGCTGAGCCCTAAAAGGGGTGGAAAGAGAAATCAGCGCCCAGACCAGCAGAACCACCCCATGGCAGTGCCTCCCTCCATCCCAGCACCAAACTCTTCCTCTGGCACCTGCTCCCAAACAAAAACCACCCCTGAGGTCCCCTCCCAGCCAAGCACAGGGACAGAGCTGGGCTCTTTAAACATTCAACTGCACCAACCCTGAGTGCCAGGGAAATAAATAGATGGTATTTGAGAGGCACGGGACATAAATCCTGCCTTGCTTTAGGAGCCTGTGGGCAGTAAAGTGCTCTGCCCATTAAAACATAAATTACCATCTGAGTGCAGCTGATGAGAGGCTGGGACTAATAGGAAGTGGTGCTAAATAAGAATTATAGGAATGCTTTTCCCAGTCTGGCTGCAGGAATTTACTTCTCCTCCCCAGCACGCCTCAAGATGGCAGATGAAAATTAAGGCTGGTGCGGAATGGGGAGCTCAGGAGCAAATTGTTACCCTTCAAACACATCCTTATCAATCAAACATCTTCTTAATCCCATCAGCTGTGATTGGAGAACAGCTGTTATCCCCAAACTTCCACACCTCCATGACAGGAAAATGTTCAATCTCAGGCTCATCCCCTGAGCAGAAACTGAGCCTGAGCCTGGGCTGGGCTTCCACACAAATCACTCAGCCTGGGGCCTCTGGATTTCCTCTGAAATCTGAGCCTGGAGCACAACTGAACCCCCTCAGCACAGCATGAAACACCACAGCAGGCTCAGGAATTTAATCCTGATCATTTTAACTTTTCTCTACAGTTTTAGCCCACACCAGTTCTGAGCTCCTGGGAATTAGGAAAAAGTGAGTGTAACGAGTTTGAAGCTTCATGAGCTCAAAACTGCCAGCTCATTTCTGTTCTACAGATCAATCAATACACTCAGCTAAAGTTTCTGATTGCCAGGAATATTTTCTTTGACTCCTGAATTTACCCTTTTCTCCAGATGCTCATTTCTGCAGAAACACCAACTCCCCTCCCTTATTTATGGTCCCCCCCAATGCCATTTTTCTCTCTCCCTCTCCCAGATCTCAGAGCCACTGAGATCCAGCTGCTGGAGAATTCCAGGTGTTGGAGGATTCCAAGGACTGCAGGAGGTGCCCTTGCTGCAGCTGCAGTGCTCAGGGCAGAGCTGAGGCCCTGGGCATCACTGACAGAACAGGATCCCTGACACACAGATCTATTCTGTAAATGGAGACTGAAAGCCAAAATAAATGGAATGTCAATGTTTAGGAGCAGGCAATAGCTGTGGGTTCCCAGGAATCCTTTTAACTCCAGCTCTGGCCTCTTGCACCACTAACTGAAGTTACTTAAACTCTGCTGGAGGCCAATAAAGAGCAGAGGAGCCACGAGCTACAGCAGATTACAAAGGCTGCTTGTTTTCTCCCTTCCAGCAGAGTGATGGCCTATTGTCCATTCCAGATAAAGTGGGAAATCAGCCCTGCATTGGAAGAGCAGCCTCTGCATCACGCAGCACAATTGGGCTCTGTTTCCATCCCATCTCAGCTAAACTGGCCTGGAATTGTTCCACAGGTCCCAGGGTGCCCCACTGATGTGAGATGTGGTTTTCAGTTATTGGAGAAGACACTTCCATGCTCTGGGAAAAACTTATTTGCTGGCCTTAAATCATCCAGGCAGGAAGAACTAAAGAAAGCCTGCAAATGTAGCAAGAAAGGATTTAGGATTGAACAGGGCAAGACAGGACTGAGGAACCCAAAGGACACAGGGGGAGATGGGTTTGAGAGCCAGGGGTGAAGAAATCCCACCTGTTTTAGGGTGGAGGAATTGTGAGCTCCAGCCCCATCCCAAACCCTGCACGAGGGAGATGTTGTGGTGTCTGTTTGCTGTGCTGAAGTGGCAGCACATATGTTACTCATCTGAGCAAGATATTTAATGTATGTTAAATATCTATTTAATGTATGTTAAATATGTATGATATTTATGTGTTATTTGCCCTTGGCAAATAACTGACTATGGAGCATCTCGAATAAACCATCACCCAAAATGAGACATATTTCTGTTAAAATGAAAAAATAGTTTCTTTAAAAAAAACACCCAAAACAAAAAAAAGAAGCAGCTATTTACAGTAAATTAAAAAGATATCTATCAAATCTCACTTATGGTAATACAAAACTATTTCTGAACTTTAATTATTATGACAAACTGGTCTCCTGTGGCTTGTTCATTTCATGCAGCTAAAAAAAATTGTTAACAGTCTTCTAATTATATCAGTTTTCTGTGTTAAAAAAAACTGGCTCACACTTATTGCTCTATCTAGAGAAGCTATGGATCATCTTGCTATTCACTTAATGCTTTTAATTTACATATCAGAAACACTAATAAATGTGGTGTTGTTAGATCACATTCCCTCTTGCTTCCAACCCAAGGAAATGGTTCATTTTGTTTGGCTGCCACAATTAAATCAATTTATTTTCCTATGGCATGGTTTTTGATAAGGGCCTTTATCAGAAGTTTGACTGTATTAAGCTGAATAGGACATCTCTCATTAAAATAAAATATGTTTCATTAAAATCAAACTATGGCTTTGCCCCCCCCACCCCCATTTTGGCTTATTTGCATATTTAATAGAGGAGATAATTGGGCTTTTCACTTGAACAAGAGCCTCAGTCTGAAGGCCCAGATTTGTTTGAAGTGCAGCAGATGATCCCAGCCCCACGTGAGGAGTGGCAGTGCTTTGCCTGGAGGTGGCCAAGGCAGAAATGTGACAAAGAATTCAGATTGGGCCTGTCCTGGATGTGCCCCACATTCCCTTCCTGTGCTCCTCAGCAATGCACCCATGGATTTGCCCTGTAATATTTACAATAGATCTAAATTATATTGATCAAATGATATCCTTTCACCCCCTGCAGCCACTCCTGGAAGACAAAAAAGAGTCTGTTTGAAAAGAAACTAGAAAATCACACAGCCTAGAAAATCAACCTCTGAGCCCTCTGGCTGTTCCCAGCAGAAACAACCTCTGATGGTGTTTGGGATCATTCCTGGCCAGGCCTCCAAAAGGAACAGAAAAATACTAATCATTTTTCAAAAGACAAAAGAATCCCCTACTTGAAAAAAAATTGAACTTTCAGAATAAGTGGGGGAGAAGAAGGGTTTGGGCTCCTGCTGTTTCAGCTGCTGCTGTTGGAGGCAGGGGCTCTGTGCCTCTGAAGCTCCATTTCCACTCAGGGATTGGAGACTCAGCCCAATGCAGCAGATTGTGACACCTGACAAAGGCAGCAATAACCTGCCCTGGGTTTGGGGAAGGAAAAGCAACTTTTCCTTCTGGGGCTGGTTGTGAGCCAGACTCAGATCCCTGCACACAAAGCAGTGGCAGGGACAGGGTGTCAGTGCAGGAATTTGTGCCTCTCACACAAAAGCAGAAGCTGCTCAGGAAGGCAGGAAAGGGAAGCCAGGCCAGGGCAGTGCAGGGAGCAGATCAATGTTCCCACCCATCACCTCCTGTGCAGATGCAGGGATTTTATCCCAAAAACACAACCTCACTCAGGCTCATTCTGTCCTTCTGCCACCTGCTCCACTTCTTTTGTTCTCCTGGCACCCACCCCATTCTCCTTAAGGATTTTCTGAGGTGGAAACTTTTGTCTGGCCAGCTCTGCTCCTGCCTCCAACCCTCCTCAAACAGATTTCTGCTCACAGTTGGGCAGACAGGAGCTGCTGAAACAAAGCAGCAGCACATATGCAAAGTTTGTTTATTTGCACCGTGGTGTCCTGTGTTCAACTCAAAGCCAAAAATGCCCATATGGCCACTGGAAAAAAATAAAAAAGAGGTGGGAAAGAGGGAAAAATGTTGAAGAAGCAGAGTAAAATATTGAATTGTTTCTGCAGGAGGGAAAGGGGAGCTGTCAGTACACAAAGTGGGTTAAACACCACAGTGTATAAACACAGAGTCTGGCGTTTGCTGGGCAGTGCAGAGGAGCTGAGCAGACACAGCAATTCCTCCTTGTTCCTTCCTCTGTGCTTCCCCTCCTGCCCAGAGGGGCCTGGAGCCCTGCTGGGGTCCCAGAGTGCCCCTGGCAGGGGTGAGCAGTGACACCACGGGCTCCTGGCACTGTTGCTGTGAGGCAGAATTGTTCATCAGGCTGCTGTCAAAGGGCACACTCCATAAACTGCTCAGATACCACACCAAAGAAAGTGGGTTGTCTTCAGCATCAAGATCAGTTTTAGGGGAGAGCTCAGGGTTTAAGCTAAACCAGAGTTGGGCTGAATTTTTACTCAAACAGCTGCTAAGACACACCCTTGGAATTCTAGCCCAAAAGAACAAAAAATAACCCCAAATCTTTCTGGATTCTCTGTATCCATGAACATTTTTTAGGGCTGTCCCAAAAAGAATAAAAAAAACCAAAACAAACACCTCAGACATTTCTGGGTTCTCTGTATCCCTGAGCATTTTTAGGGGCTGTCCCAAAAAGAATGAAAAAAAACCCCAAAAAATCCCCAGACCTTTCCGGCTTCTCTGTATCCCTGAACATTTTTTAGGGCTGTCCCCAAAAGAATAGAGAAAAAAACCAAAAAACCCAAACAACCCCCAAACCTTTCTGGATTCTCTGTATCCCTGAACATTTTTTAGGGCTGTCCCCAAAAGAATAGAGAAAAAAACCAAAAAACCCAAACAACCCCCAAACCTTTCTGTGATCTCTGTACCCCTGAGCATTTTCAGGATGGTTCCTCTGCTGCTGCTGCATTTTTCCTTCCACTTCTCTGAAAGTTATTTGCATTTTCAGAGCTGCTGGTGCTGTATTTGCTCCTGAGCAGAGTGAATTCACTGCCCCTCCTGCCTGTGCGAGGTTTCCTTGCACACAACCCTTGGCATTTCTTGGGGCAAACCTGACAGAAATGTCACCATTTCCTTTGTGCCCTTGTTTGCTTCCCCAGGTGGCTCCTGAGCTCAGGTCTCTGAAGACAGAGCCATAAATGTCCCAGCTACAGAGAATTCTGCAAAGAGTTTGTTTGGTTTTTTTTTTTTAATGTGACTGAATCTGAAAAAGAGAAAAGCTGCAGTTTTCTTCAGATCAGACCAGCCAAAATTAAAAAAAAATTAGTATTTTTCCTTCAAGGTCAGAACCTGCACATTTTGAAAAGCCACAGGAAAAATATTTTAAAAGAAAAGAACAGCTTCAAACGAGGGGATTAAAAAGAAAATAAATGAACACAACAAAAAACAAGCCATCAATTTTTCCAAGGTCTAGAGAAAACAGGGGTCAAAAGTTTGTCCTTATTTATAGCCTGGATGCTCTAAATATACAACAACTTGTGCTTGACACAATAATTCACTTTTTTCAGTGAATAAATAATTTTTTCTGCAGCTCCACAAATAACTGCAGACAACTGAGGACTGATGAGACTGTTTCAAAACAAAGCAAGCAAAGCAAGAAAAGCAAGGAAATGAGACTGAGCTTGTGTCTCCTCTCCAGCTCCCAGCCCCTGCCATGCTCTCTGCACGCCAAATTTTGCACCATTAGCAAGAACATAAAGATATTTAGTGTCATTCACTTGCATTTTGAAATGAAAATTAACTTCACAGCCTTCATCAATAGCTTGAGATAATTGAAACAACAATGGAAATGTTGATCTACAAAATGTGATTTCCCCAAACCACAACTGGGCCAGGAGCTGGGGACTTCCAGCCACATTCTGAGAAGAAAATTACAATTTCTCCTGTATTTTAAGTATTAAAGCCTTACTTTTACCTCTGACAGCACAAACTGGCACTAAACCAGTGTTTTATTTCCTTTTCTTCCCGAGAGGAAACGCCAGAGCATTTCCTGGTGTACAGAGATTCCCCTTTTTAGCACTTACTCCACTGATTTTCTGAATCTTGGCAAGACACTCACCCAGCCTGGGTAACCACAGGCTGCAGTGCTTCCACTGCCAGGCATTAATAATCTGCTTTAGTCACTCCTCCACCCTCCAAACTGACAGTCTGAAAAAATATCAGCTTTGGATGCACGAAACTTCACTGAGCCTGGACAGCTGAACCAGGGACCAGCCCAGATTTCCACACAAAGCACTGGAGGGGTTTGATCCCTTGGGCTGTGAGGACAGGATGATTTTCCTGAGGTGTGGAGCAGGAAAAGGAAAGCCCATTTTGCCTGAGGGAGTTTCCCCTGCATCCCTGAGATGCTCAACTGACAGGGAATGAGCCTGTGTGGATTCAGGCACTGACCACACTCCAAATGCTCCTGCAGTCCACTCACACTGAGAAATACTCAATGTTCCTCTGAGAGACATTGAAAAACCTACAAAAATGAATATAAAAATCCGCAAAAATGAGAGCAAGGAAAATTTTCACTTGTTCCTGCATCTCCCAGCTGATGGGGACTGCCAAGTCCTGCACTGCACACACACACAGCTCCTGCTCCATTCCCACCCTGGCACTGCTGCAGAGCTCAGGGAGGGTGTGAAAAGGAGAGAAGGGGACACAGAAACTGAGAATCAGCAGCATCACAGGAATCAGCCCCCAGCTCCAGCCAAACCCCCTCTGCCACAGCCCATCCAAAATGCAGCTTCTCAGCAAAGGTTGTGCTCAACAATTGGCCAAGGCTGCAACAGGGCAGGGAGGCTCTGAGATCATCAGAAGCATTTGATAATAATGAAAATGAGAACTTAAGTGAAGAGGGCAAAGGAAACCAAACCATCCTTTTCAGAAATCTGTTCCAGGATGGTGAAGTGAGGCAGGGAGAGCTGCAAGAGACTCTCAAGAGCAGAGAACAGGAGACAAGCAGAGCTTTCAATGGAAGAAAAGGCTTTAAAGTAAAACCACAGAGCTGCAAATTATTGCAGAATGGGAAAAAAAGACACAAAAGCCTGGAACAGTCACAGGGTGACAGCAGCACAAAGGGCTGTGTGGCACCTCCCAGCACGGAGCACAAAATGCCATTCTCTGCAATGGGACTCTCCTGTGGGGTGCCAGCACCTCAGGAATGGAATTGTGGAGAGAAAGCTCATCCTAAAGCAGCCAGGACAGACTGGAGAGGCTGGGAAAGAGGAGGGGGCAGCAACAATGGAGAAAGGATCTGTTTTCTGGGGCTGTGACCAACACTGTTCTTGTTCACTTGAAGGAACTGGGACATTGACTTCAATAAAAATAAAAATCGGCCTTAAACTTGCAATGAACTGTTTATTAATTAGCATGCCCTAAATGTTCAGCAAAGGCTATTATTTAAAGTGCATTATTCCCCTCTCCAATCTCCTTTAAATGAAAGTTGATTGAAATGATGATAGGATTGAGAAATGCAGCCTCTTGCCATCTGAAGATGCTCTGTGACATCCTTTTGGCTCGGATTCCATCAAAAGCCAGCACAAAAGGGATGTCAGTGACACGAGAGCAGAGCCAAATGCATCTGCCTTTGCTGAGTTTAACAAGTGCCTGGTTGGGTTGTGTGTTTTAGGAACAAAATCCAACGAATTCTGATGCTGCAGAAAGGTTCCTTCTCATTTAAAAAGGATGATTTGAAACAAAAGGAACATTAGGCAATATTGGAATGAACAGACAGCAAGGCTCATTAATGCAATGCACTGCAGCCTGTGCCACTGCACTGCACAGCTGGGCTGGGGTCACCAAACCACAGCTCCTCTGTGTTATTTAGCAAAGGAAATGATGACCCCGTGCCCCTGAGCTTTGCTGTTGATTTGTAGCATCAGGCAGGAGCCCTTGCAGTGCTTCCAGAAGCTCCATGTCCCTGAGGCATTTCAGGACATCTCTGACATTCCCTGATGGAGATGGGCACAGCCCTGCCCTGCTCACACTCACCCCCACCTCAACATCTCAGCCTCTCTGAAACGCTCTCTGGGGGTTTATTCCACAGCCTGGGAAAGGCACCTGAGCACCACAAAGGGTCTGGATTCATTCACTTACTGAAATTTATTTTTTTTTTGTCCAGCAAATGTCACCAGAGCAGGAGTGCAGCCCCTTGCAGCCTCACTCCTCCTTTGCTAAGTGTGCAATCCTGTTGTCTCCCAGGCAGGGCTGCACCAGCCCATGGGAGAATATTCAGTTTTCTACAACCTGCTCATACCTAATTTAACTCAAGATGGAGAGAAGAGAGACAGCTAATGATGATTTTTTTTATTAAATAAATCCTCTGTTCAACGCCCCCTCCATCCCTGAAGATTTGAGGTCGTGCTGGGGGCACACATCTGCTCTGGAAGCCTCAGAAGGGAGCAGGGCTGGCAGGATCACAGCTCCAGCCCAGCCCAGCAGCTGTGCAAGGGCTGGGGCTGCACCAGGTGAACTCCAGTCCATTTTCAGTGGCACACCTGGACAAACAGCTGACATCCCTGTGCACTGTGTGAGGCTGGAAAGGGGAATTCAAAGCACAGCATTCACAGCATTCACCACAAAACTATTGTATCAACAACAGGTGAGACCAGCAATTCCTACATAAAACTAATGCAGGTGTCAACTTTAGTCCTTCCAGTCTGGGATTGGAGTTGCTCTGAGGAGGAGGATGTGGTTTCCCTTGTTTTCCTGCTCCTCCCAGTGGCAGAAAGGAAAGGTCTGTGCTGCCAGCAAAGCACAGGCTTTTCTTCCCTTCTCACTGGCCATTCCCACTGTCCCTGTCAGCCAAAAGCCAGGAAGGGCTCCTGGTGATGCTCTACGTGCCCAGGATGAACCAGGACAAAGCTCTTACAAGACCATGAATTAATATCCCATTGCCTTGAAAAGCCATGTCAAATATAGCAATAATAGAGCTGATGAAATAAAGGCATCAAAGATAGGGAAAAGAGATTGCAGGAAGAAAGGAAAGAAAATCTTTCCACAGGATATTGGTTTTGTCTGAGAGACTCCTCATAGTTGCACCTCAATCAGCAGTTTGTATCTGCCTGCACAGGACAGGAGATTCCATTTCACTCCCTCACAGGGAGGCTGATAAGGGAAGCTGTTCTGAGCTGGGGGTGATGCACACACACAGATAAATAACAGAGCACTGCCAAGGTGTGCCAGGTGATGCCTTGAGTTTTAATTTCCCTGTGTTCCAGGCTCTGTGGCGCCCAGGGGTGCAGCTCTGAGCTCACACTCAGGCTCACTCAGCTCTGCAGGGACACACAACAAATCCTGTCCCTGCTGCACTCCAAGGACAATGGCACAAGTTCTCAGGCCCAAAAGCACAAACAAGGGGGGGCTGAAGGGAGAAAACAAGGATGGGACTTCACAACCCAAAGCTGAAATTGGACAATTAAACCCCAATGTGCAAAATGGACCAAAATTTATAAAAGTGTGAGACCTTGTGACCATTTGTCCATTTTGTGACCATTTTGTGCCCGTTTTGTGCCCATTTTGGGTCCACCTTGGGTGTAGCCCTGGCCAGCCTCTTGTCCTGCCCAAGGTGTATCCCTTAAGGCCTTTTTTCACCTAAAAATTCAAATCTTAAAGTAAACAAAATTAGACTTCCCAGTCTGCTTTCCAGCACAAGTAACACCACAAGAGAAAGACATCACATCAAATCTCTGCTGTTAATCTTGGCAAATCCCTGCAGCTCTGCAGAGCTGATCACCAACATATCCCAGACTTGGCCTCTCTGGCCAAATTTTGAGCTCAGTGATTCCTATTTTACCAAAATTTTACCTCTGCAGGTAGGGATGACTTTTAATATCTTTACTTAAGTTGTCCAATCAGTCCAAAGTTTGCCACTCATGAGCTTTTTCCCCTCAGTGCTCCCAGACCTCTGTTTTCCCCAAGAAAACAGAAATAACACAATATGGGATGGCACAAGACCAGGTATAAACTGTTATTTGTGTTATAGGAACAGGTTGTTGGAGTCCTTCTTACAAGGTTGGCATTTATTTTAATGAATCACCTTTCTCCACAGTTACCTTTAATGGACTGTGCCATGTTTCTCATGGAGCCTCACTCTCTTTTTGCTGAAATGCCCTGTTGGCATTTAATTTACTGAAACCAAAGGATTATCACCATATCTTACACTTACATTGGGATGATTAAATGCCTACCACCATACTATTTTTAAGCAGCAGCTCATTTAACCCCAGTGAATTGTCACAGGAACAATCCAACTTCATCATGTGTTGTCATTGGAGAAGTAAAATATTGTCACTCCCAGCACAGTTTAGGACACTCTGAATTGACTCAGAGATTTCCTCAAGGACAGAGTGGGACTGGAGGTGACCCCCTGGATCATCTGGGCCCTTTGCTGCCACAGTGACCATTTGTGAGCTGTTTTAGCAGTGCTGCTGTTCCTCAGGGACAGGGAATGTTCCAGAGCCTCACTGCCAGCAGGCACAGGGCTGCTGGACTGAATGGCTTCAGCTCTGTTGCCAAAATAGAGCACAGCTCACCCCAAAATGGCCTTCCCAGTATAAAACTGCTTGTGAACCCTGAACACTGATGGAAAAGGTTGACATCTCAAACTGCAGGTGGATTGGTTCACTTTGAGCTGCAGAAAGTGCAACTCTCCCAAGATAAACCAACAAAAGCCAGCCCCAGTCATCCCTCACCTCAGGCTAAACCAGAGGGTATAGAGAACCTGTCCCCATGCTGCTGGTACCACACACAAACACACATTGCCTGGATTTGGTGCAGGGAACTCCACAAACACTGGCCCCGGTGCTCAGGGTGACTGCAGGGCTGCAGTCAAACAGGGCTGGGTGTTCTCCTCACAATTCCTGTCCTGTGCCAAACTGGGACTCCAGGTTTCCACCACCACAAGCCTGATCCAAAAAAACAACAACAATTCAGGGAAGCTTTCCCACCAGCCTGGCTGGAGGTTGGATTAGGACCTGTACAAGAAGGTCTAAACACATCGAGTTTGGATAAATGAGCCACTTACTCATGTCCAGTTCCAAAACCCACAGCACTCCTTTTCCAAACTGCAGGATGGACTCTCCTCTCTTTCCCTGGGTTTCCCATCCCTCTCAATTTTCTCTTTTGGGAGGAAAAAAAGCTACAGAGAGGACAAAGCTGGTCACTGAGAGAACTGTCCCTGCAGCCTGGGCCCAGCTGAGCTTGGCACACACGTGAAAGCAGCACTGACAGCTCCACCATCCCATCCCCTCCCCACAGAGCATCCCCTGCAGCAGACAATCCCCAGCTCCATTATCCAAACACTTAACTCATCCTTTGCCTTACTGCTCTGGATAAATCAGATTTTCTCATCAGTGCAGACATTTCACTCCTCCTGTCAGCTTCTGGTTTCAGCAAGTGAGAGGAAGCCAAGGAGTTACATAAGGATTTGTCTTCAGAAGCTTTGCAGACAGCAATCCCTCATCTTGAGAATTTTTAACAGGTAGTTGCTTTCTTCTTCTTTTTTTTCCCCTCCTCCCATCAGTTTCTCTTTTTATCAAGGTACAATTAAGCAGGCTGACTGGTTTGCAAAGTTTTTATAAGAGAAACCTCACTTCTCTTGCCTTTTTGGTTGATCTTTTCAAGCTTGTCCTTAAACAGTGCTTTTAAATGTTGTTGTTATTATGGACAAATAAAAAAGAGAAAGGAAGAAAAGGCCTTGATGAGTTGCAGACGTGGTCCTTGGAGGTTTGTTCCCTCTCTCCACCTCTTCAGAACTGAGCCCAACAATTCCTTTACAAGCTCCTTCCCCAAGGAACTGCAATAGGCACGAAATCTCTGCTTTCTCCCCCTCTGCTCCCATTTCTCTTTTCCCCTTAAGCCCTTGGCCAGGAGCAGGAGGAGGCAGGGCAGCAGCAGTTCACACACCCTGCCACATCTGGGAGAGAGCAGCACTCCCATGGCTGATGTGCACCACAACAGCAACAGGCCAGGGCATAAAATTCTCATTTCTGCAACAAAAATTGAGTGTTCTCCATCACAGCCATAAAAAAAACAAACAGAAAAAGAGTCCTTAATATGAAGCTTCCTCCTGGAGCCTGGCAGAATCCCTCCTTGCCTTTTACACCCTCCCTGTGTGTGCCAAGTGCCCAAATCCATTACCTTGACAACCCAGTGCATCACTGTAATAGCCTGAGTCAGCCTCGCAGCTTTGTGACCATAACAAAGGCAGGATCCCATCGATTGGTGTGGGGCTCCCTGTTCCAAACCATCATTTCACAGGGATTCTTGCTTTAAATCTCACTCTGTGCTTTGAGTCTTGCCAAACTCATCCACAGACCAAAACCACTGGCTTGTTTTATGGGCTCATTTTAATGGGTTTGTCTGTATTCCAAGCCCCAGCAAACAAAACAGATCAAAATTCTTCCAGTCAGGGTTCTCACTCACAGCTTCTTCCTCGTCTTCTTGTCCCCAGTCTTCTCAGGCTGAGCTCACTGCCTGCTCCATCTCCCAGAGTTTCCAGGGGATGGTCACAGTGCTCTGTGCCAGGCATGCAGATGTGTCACTGCAAACATCTGCAGAGCTGAGCCAAAGGCTCAGAGCAGTGGAGGAAGGAATGAAGGGGATAAGCCAAGAGTGTCCAGCAGTTTTTTTCTCAGAGAAAGCCCAGCTCCAGCAGGTGTTGATCCAAAGGCAGGGCTCTCTGCTGACCAGCACTGCTGTGGCTGGCAAGCCAAGAAAGCAAACAGGTTACACAAATGTCAGAAATCACTGTCACCACGAGCACACAGCAGAACATCTTCTTTTGTAGCCAGGAGAAAAGGGCTCAGGTTTCTTGTGTTTTGGTTTCCTTTCCTTGTCAACATCCCCTTTTCACACCTGAACTCTTGTGCTTTGTGCTGTAAGAGGATATTCCCAAACCTGTGGGTGCCAGCAAAAAGCAGCATCTCACTGGGAACACTGCACAGCCCACTCTGTTGATGAGAAATCTGACTGATCTGAAGGGATGTCCTGAGCTTTGCCATGTGGGACACACTTCTTTGGGACAGCACTGGAGAGCTCAGCCAGAAATTTAGAGGGTTTTTTATCAGATTCTCATCACAAAGATGTTTCTGCTAAGCCAAAATCCACTTTAAATCAAAAATCCTCACAGGAACGATGGGCAGGTCAGCTCAGCACTTCCCTGGGGTGCAGGGAGGTGGGAAGGGACACTGCAGAGAGCACACCCTGCCCTGGCACTGCCTCACAGGAACCCTCCATGGGCATCCCTGCTTGGGGAAGGGGTGCAGGGCTCCTCCTCAGGTGTCCCAGGAGATCCCAAGTATTTCACAGCCCTGAGCCTCCCATCTGTTCCTGAGAATGGCATGAAGGATCTAATTAAAGGGAGATTAACATGATGGGCTGGAGGCAGCAGAGTCTCTGCTGGAGAAAACTCAGTTACCTGCTGGAGTTCTCTCAACAGCTTAATGCAATAGCAGAGAATGGTGAAAGGCAACATCATTTTCTACAGGTTTTCAATAATGCTCCATGTCCTGTCCTTAGGGGAAACAATGTCATAGTTCAGAGAATAAAGATAAATCAAAGCAAGACACAAATCAACTTCCAGCCCAGCATTTTGGGCTGTTTAGTGATACACAAGTAAAGACAAAGCATCCAAAGAAAGGATGTTCCTGGCAGGACTTCAGTGACCCAACGTGCACAGCTCATGGTCCATCTGCAGAGCACCAGGACACCAGTGACCAGGCTGTGCTGGACAAACCAAACCCTGCCAGGAAGGACTCAGGAGTTCTCCAGTCAAGCTCCAAGGCTGACTAATGGTGCAAGGGAATCAACAGCCCTTCAGGAGAAATGCAAAGAATGACCTCAGTGATCAGAGGACAGAATTGCTGAGGGCCCAGCAGAACTTCCTGTCCTACTGCTACAAACTTCAGCCAGAGTTAGGCACAAACATTTCTAAAAATCCCTGGGAAGTTGATGTTCATTTTTAGGCAGAGGAAGAGAGTGTCCATTTCACAGCCTTCCCTTGGCTGCTTCTCTTTCTGAGGCCACCAAAGGCTTTGCTGGGGAACTGAAGGCAGCACTTGGAACTGTTTGAGGTTCCCTTATGTGAGGACATGGCCCAAGCTGAGTCAGACCCAGGGGTGCTGCTCTCTGCCTGCCTGAGGAACATGGACATCCCCCCAGCACTNTCAACAGCCCTTCAGGAGAAATGAAAAGAATGACCTCAGTGACCAGAGGACAGAACTGATGAGGGCCCAGTAGAACTTCCTGTCCTACTGCTGCAAGAGTAAGGTACAAATATTTCTAAAAATCCCAGGGAAGTTGATGTTCATTTTTAGGCAGAGGAAGAGAGTGTCCATTTCACAGCCTTCCCTTGGCTGCTTCTCTTTCTGAGGCCACCAAAGGCTTTGCTGGGGAACTGAAGGCAGCACTTGGAACTGTTTGAGGTTCCCTTAGGTGAGGACATGGCCCAAGCTGAGTCAGACCCAGGGGTGCTGCTCTCTGCCTGCCTGAGGAACATGGACATCCCCCCAGCACTGAGTGCTCAGCTCCCTCTGATCACCGAGCTCCTCAGTCCCTTGTGGCTGAAGCAGATGTTCACACTCCCATTTTATGACCAGGAACTGAGGCACAGAGAGGCTGAGTGCCTTGGCCAGAGCCACGGAGGCAGCATCTGGTTGAGCAGAGAGCTGAGGCCCCAGTGCCAGGCTGGCAGCCAAACTCCTGCAACAGCTTCTGGCAGGAACAATTCCCATATGGAAACGTGCCACGAGCACAAGGACAGCCTAATTACAATTAAAAAGGAATCTTCCCCTACACAAATAGGGTAGCAGTGCACGAGGTGTGTTTAACCCCATCCAGCAGTGAGCAGGAAGGCTCTCACCCTGCACAGGGGCTCTGGAGAGCACAGAGGGCACAGCCAGCACCAGCCTGGTTTGGTGCTCAGGGTGGTCCTGCTTCTCCCTTTGCTTGGAACATCACACCAACCCCATCAGAGAACTCAGTCCCAGCACAGCCCAGCTCATGGGGAGCCTCCTCCCACCTACCCCATTTCATTTCCCTATAAATACATTTCCTCACTGCAGTTAAATCCCCTCTGTGCCTTCCCTCGGAAGGGAGGGTTTCACAATCTGATTTGTTTCAGTCACTAAGTGCTCCCTGGCATTCCCAGCAGATGCTTTAGCTGACAGGGTTTGTGGTTGTCAGCACTTTGTTGTGTTTTGTGAGCAGGCCCCAGACACAGCTCACACCAGTCAGGCTGCAGGGGATGGCACTGGGACTCACAGAATGGTCCCTGCAGGCACAGCTCTGAGCCAGCAGCACGTTCACTCACCCCAGCAGCCTGTGTGACACCAACACCACTGATCCCTGCAGTTAAAGCCTGCCTGATAGAACATCTGTGCAGATCTGAGACACACACTGACCTGGTTCCTGCCACGGTGGCCTCATGTGAGGAGCCCCGGGAGGGCACAGGGAGTGTGGCAGTGCCCAGCTCTTCACACGCCTGCCCTGGGCTTCCTGGTGCTTCTTCCCAAACCCCTCCATCCCTGGGAGGCTCTAGGGTGCCCCATGGGAGGCTTTAGGGTGCCTGTGTGAGCAGGGCTGCTGTTTCCTGAACGTTCTGTGCCCTCCTCACCTGCACCCTGCCCTCCTCACCTGCATCCTGCCCTCCTCATCTCACCCTGCCCTCCTCACCTCACCCTGCCCTCCTCACCTCACCCTGCCCTCCTCACCCCACCCCGCTGCTGCTCAAAGCATGTGATGAGCCACAGAAGGTTTGCTAAAATACATTTCCATTGTTTCCTCCTCGACTAAAGACACAGCTGGNCTCTGAGCCAGCAGCACGTTCACTCACCCCAGCAGCCTGTGTGACACCAACACCACTGATCCCTGCAGTTAAAGCCTGCCTGATAGAACATCTGTGCAGATCTGAGACACACTGACCTGGTTTGTGCCACAGTGGCCTCGTGTGAGGAGCCCTGGGAGGGCACGGGGAGTGTGGCAGTGCCCAGCTCTTCATGTGCCTGCCCTGGGCTTCCTGGTGCTTCTTCCCAAACCCCTCCATCCCTGGGAGGCTCTAGGGTGCCCCATGGGAGGCTTTAGGGTGCCTGTGTGAGCAGGGCTGCTGTTTCCTAAATGTTCTGTGCCCTCCTCACCTCACCCTGCTGCTGCTCAAAGCATGTGATGAGCCACAGAAGGTTTGCTAAAATCCATGGCCATTGTTTCCTCCTCGACTAAAGACACAGCTGGGCAGTCCTGGTTTGCCCCCAGGAGCCAAGAGGTTTTTCATGGGGTGAAAAACCTGCAACAATCAGATCAGCCGCGGTGCTGAGGGAGAGAACAGCCCACAAGGAAGGTGCTGCCCAGCAATGCATGAAAAGTTCATCCCAGAACATGATCCCCCACTGCAGGCAACTGGAGATGGCCAACAGCAGAGAAACACAGAGAGAAGAACCTGGAGATCTGAGGAGATTTCACCCAGCACATGAACTCATCTCCCCCAGCAGGCGTGGAATGAACCCCTGGATCAGGGAATAATGAGACACTTGTTGGACAATCCCCATCCTCCCACTTCCATGGGAGGTTATTCCCCCACACAACGCTGCACTCAGGGCTGACAGCAGAACCAGCAGCAGCACTCCTGGCCCAAAGTCCTTCACAAAGTTTGCTGCCTTTGAGTGCATTTTGTCAATTCTGTTCTGTGCTCTGTGCTGAGCTGCTGTTCAAAGGGAAGGGCAGGGTGTCTGACAAACCCCAGCACTCCTGACCTCACAATCCTCCTATTACAGCCACAAATCCACACAAAGCCACCCCTGCTGCTGCCCTGCACTGAGCAAATGGAATTGGACAGGAGCATTGCAGGTTACTCGAGTTCCCAGTGCAATTTCTTCACTCCCCTCCTAAGGAACAAAACCTCCCTGAATAATTCCTGCCTCCCACCAGTCTGCTGCTCAAAAGATCTTTTTTGGCTGGGATTCATCAAAGCCAGCCATAAAATTTTCAGTGAATTTAATTTATGCTTAGGGTCAAGCGTACGGCACCTTCAACCCCCCAGAATTTCACTTGACTTTCAACAAAATGAATTTTTCAAAGCATGTAATAAGGTGAAAGGAAGACCTTCCCAAGTATCTCTGCCTTTAAATTTTGTGTTGTAGCATCTTCATTAGCATCTGTCACATTAAAGCCAGAGCCAGAGTTTACTGTGAGTGACAGCACACGGCAAGTCAGGACATGCAGGTGTGTGACAAACAAAATCAGTGTAATCACCAGGCTCAGAAAATTGCTTTTAATGTTATGTTTACAGATGTAATTCTGGAAAATTACCTGGGCAGGATACAGAAGGATTCTGCTTCACACAACTGCCTGGAAATCCTAAAATTGCAGGTAGAGAGGTGGGACTTCATTTTACTGCAAGGACACAATGCACGAGGTAAAGATGTGTCAAGCAGCAAAGTGACATTTCAACTGCTGGCAAATAAAATGGCATTCAATTCTTTCCAGTCAATGGTGGGAAAAGGTTTTAAATGCAAGTGAAGAGTTGAGGAGGGGACTGGACACAGAACCTCCCAGCCCATCCCACAGACAGTCCAGGACCTACAGCAAATATGTTCAAAACATCACATTTGTAACTAAAAATAAAATGCCACTTCATTTGGTGGCTGTGCAATAGTGATTTTACACAGTGCCATTAAAAGTGAAATTCAAACAGGAGGAACTGCTGAGTGCTGCTAAACTGCAGAATTTTGAAGTTCTTTTGAGGCAAGAACATGTCAATCTTTTCTATGTCTGCAAAATGCCACCAACATCTACAGCAGCCTGTAAATCATGAAGGGAATAACACAAGCAAACAGGAATTATGGGATCTTATCTCTCTGGCAGATTTTGCCCTATGGATAAAGCAGCTTACAAAGCAATAATGGAATATTATCAGCAAAATAAAGTTTTAGTGGCTTTTTATTTCCTAGCACTGTGTCAATAGAAGCCAGGCTTCATCCACACAGTTCTGATTTGCACATGTTACCATGTGAAATGAGATTTTATTCTGCCCCTGCCTTCAGAAACACTGAGCTGTGCATAAGATCAGATCACGAAATTAAAACGATTGTACTGGAAGTCTCTTCTGTTAGTCTTGGCCAAGTTCCCGGTTCGGGCCATTAGTGGGAGCACAGAAATGTTAATTAGCAGGGTGGGCTCCTCAGAACCCGCCCCCTTTGTGTTCGTGGGGCATTAACAGGTAACACTAACCATGCTCATATTGAAATTACTGTCTGCTCCATCGTTAATCACCGAGACAGGAAATTCAATGAGCACTTTCAGCCTGGAGATCATTTCTATAATTTATGCCTGAGTTTAGGCCCTGCCTTACCAAGGCTTGGTCCTTCTGCCAGGGCCCCAGGAGCATGAGCAGCACCAGGCAGCACACCCTGCACAGCCAGCAGCACACCCCAAGGGTTCCTAAAGCTCTAATTGTTCTTTCTTTGCTCTCATCTTTCCAGTCTCATGCAATTTTCAAGATTTTTCATCAGTCAAAACAAGCAGAATCTTACTTCTTACATTCAAATGCAAGAGCAATCCTTCTTCAAAATCACTTGACTCCAGAAGTCTGGGATTTTGAATGTAAATATTTGAAAAAACACGATAAAAAAAAAGGGGACTTGTCAATGTGCATAATCATCAGTGCTAAATGGAAGTGCTGTGTGTGTGAGTGCCAGCACTGTCCTGCTGTTTGATGGTAAATAGGTGGAACCAAAGCTGAAATAACAACCAAACAAAGCTTGGATTAGCAGCAAACCAAACTAGATTAGCTAAAGGAATAGTCTTTCATGTCATCAGAGAAAGAGCTGCTTCCTTGTTTTTGTCAAACTTCAGCTGCTGCTGTGAATTCAGAGTTTCCCTCTTGATCTCCCAAAAATCAAATGGTCCCATAAACTTTAAACCTTGTAGCATGAGACCTCCAAACAGAAACCTTCCCACCTGCAGAAAGCTCTCAGGAAATCACAGCAGGATTGGCTGCACCCCAGAAAATATCCCAAAAGCAATGAAAAGGCACCAAAAAATATCCCAAAAGCCATGAAAAGGCACCACAGAAAATATCCCAAAAGCCATGCAAAGGCACCAAAGAAAATATCCCCAAAAGCAATGAAAAGGCACCAAATAAAATACCCCAAAAGCAATGAAAAGGCACCAAATAAAATACCCCAAAAGCAATGAAAAGGCACCCCAGAAAATATCCCAAAAGCCATGAAAAGGCACCCCAGAAAATATCCCAAAAGCAATGAAAAGGCACCCCAGAAAATATCCCAAAAGCAATGAAAAGGCACCAAATAAAATACCCCAAAAGCAATGCAAAGGCTCCTCCTGGGCTGGGCCCTGGCCCTGCCACATCCCAAGCACAACACACACTTCATTTTCCAGAAGGCAGCTCCCACATAATGCCTCAGCAACCTACACTGCTGCCAGGAATAGAAAAGTACATCAGACTTCAGCAATTAAGTTTTTCTGTGCTACAGAAGCCCGGGGAAGAACCACACAAAGCAAAATAGCAGCACAGAAAATGAACAGGATGAATTACAGGCATCAGCAGTAACAGATAAAAGAATGGCTGCTTGCTTTCATTCAGGAATGTGTTTGGAGGAATAAAGCTTGTGCTGACAATGAGAAATGTAACAAGTGGGACTGCAAATAAACTTGCAGTTAGCATTCATTTCGTCAGAGAGAGTCCAAAATTCAGCTTAAGATTCACATTCTGGAGAAAATTCCTACCCAGGTCAAAGAATTATCCTACAATTTAAGGCTACAATAGACCTTGAAATTGAATTTTATCTGGAGTGGGAGGACAGGTTGGGTTAAGGAAGGTCAGGCTTGCCAAAAAAACATTTTAGTTTTGTATTTAAGCACAAGTTATGACTGGGGGGAAAGAAAAATAGTGAAATATAAATGGGGGCTTTTGTGTGTTCCTATGCTTTGTTAAAAAAATCCTTATCTACAGTACAAAAGTACTAAAATCTAATCAAGTGCTCCCAGCAGGAAGGCAGGAGTAGCACTCACAGAGCAGCAGCCTGACACATAACCATGGCTGAAAACAGAATTACAGCTCACAGGAGCTCAGCACTGCTGTTGATCTCTGCTGGAGCTGCAGGGTGCAGGAAGAGGTGCAGAAGTCCAGCAAACATCCATCCCCTCATCAAAGAAAGGGAAACCAAAGGATGGGCTGGTGCAGCCCCAAAGCTTCACCAACTCACTGAGCCACGAGAGGCAAAAGCACCAATTGTCCCACTGCAGGTGATCAACTTCTGGTTCCATTCAGCCACTCCATTCAATCCCTGCTCCCACCCAGCCAGTTCTCCAGCTCTTTATACTATTTATTGCTCTCTCTATAAATAGAAAAATACATTTCGTGTAAAGATCAGAGAGTTTGTGTAAAACACCAAGAAAGGAGCCCTACAGTGGCTTTCAACACTCATGCCAAGAATAAAGGTACAAATGCCTGGACAGCTCCAAATCAACAGACTCTGCTGGTCCTTTCAGCTTCTGAGAAAACACCTGACACTTTTTTTTCCCCTCCACCACAGTATTTCAGAACATGTCTGGTTTGGAGTTGCCATCTATGTAAAACATGAGGGACTGGGAAAGCTGAGCTCATTGTGGAGCAGCTCCTCAAAGGGAGCTCAGATGTTCACACAGCCACTGGAAATGCCTCTTTGGGATGCAGAATGCAGGGAGAGGAGGGCTGGGACTTCTCTTTCCCTGTGTCCTTGTAATGCAGGGGAAAGAGGAATGTTCTAGGGGGTGTGGTGAGGCACAGAGCCCTGGTTTCTGCCTAAGTCAGAGGCTGGGCTGGGACAGGTCCTGTTTGATGCAAGTTTTCAATGTTCTGAGCTCCAGAGAGCTCTGAGTGATCCCCACACTGCTGAGCACAGGGGCAGGGCCTCCCATTGAGAGAAAAACCCAAATAAAGGAATGTAAAACAGAGAGCACAGCTGCTCTCTGGCCTCCTGAGCACCAGCTGAGGCTCTGGGATGAGCTCCCCAAAATCCCTGAGACCTGGGGACAGCATCCTGTGGTGAATCCACACCCAGGAACCAGAGGTGGCTTTTTGGAGCCCTGTGGCATTGATTAATAAACAGCTCATAACATAACAGGGTGACAATTGGTAATCAAATGAAAATATTCAGCATGAAAGAAGTCATTTTCTCCTACAAGGTGTTGTGAGGCAGCAGTAGCAAGGTGTTGCTGACTGAATAAATAACAGTTTTCATTATTAAGGCATTCATAGTCAGCATGTTTCATACTCATCATTA
The DNA here is from genome assembly GCA_013398995.1 of Alaudala cheleensis. NCBI lineage: Eukaryota > Metazoa > Chordata > Aves > Passeriformes > Alaudidae > Alaudala > Alaudala cheleensis. The sequence goes on from VWYE01021982.1 coordinate 104,422, forward strand.
ACATTTTTATATAAAAAAATTTTAAAAAACCTCTACTTTTCCTTTATGGCAAGGCTTGGGAATGACAGATGATCCATCAGCTTATCTGCTGATTTTTAATGACAGCATTTTGCATTCATTATTCCCTACTTAAATCACTCTTTTTTAAAAAGAGGAATAACTTATTTCCTCCTCTTGTCACTAGAGAAATTAACTGGTACACCATTAAGAAGTGCTTGTCTAACAAGAAGCTGCACCAGTCACAGCCTCAGGAACCAGCACGGACATCAACTGCCTGAGAGGGAGAGTGAAAACAGGAACCCAGATATCCAAAAAAACCTCCAGCACTCCCTCACTGCCAAGGTCAGTGTTTCCAGGTGTAAATCTCTGCACTGGAAACTCCCAAGAGGAAAGACAGAATCATTCTTTTTGTTTGTGCAGGGCTGATCCCTCCCTGAGGAGCTGGGCTGGGTGGAGGCTGCAGGGGAGGCAGGTCCCCTCTGTCCCAGCTCAGGAGCTGCTGAATATTTCCCTGGGGAACCCCAGATCCAGCTCAGCCAGCAGCTGCAGCAGTGCTGTGAAATCAGTCACTAAATCAGGCACTCTCAGGTTTATTTGGTGCTTTTTGCACCCTGAGAGTTGATGATGGAGTTCCAAAGAGAGCCCAGGCCAGGCAGCTGCTTTGAAGTGTTGTTTGGTATTTTCTGATCTCTAAAAGTTCTCTCAGCCCAGGGTGATGTTCCCAGGAAGGCAGAAAAGCAGAATCTGCCTCTCCTACAATGGCACCTGAGCTTTTATAATCTAAATTATGTTAACAATGTTTTCCTCTAAGTACCAATAACTGACCCATGTCAGACAGAGGGACATCACCTTAACCCAATCACAGAAAGACCATCACCCCTGCAAAGATTGGAGGGGAAGAAGAAGCAGGAAAAGGACAAAAACCAGACCCAAATTCCTCCATCTTTGCCCCGTTCTATCTAGATAGTAAAATCTAAAAATTCTGGTTTTTCACCCTGTGAGCTGACAAAAATCACCCCAATCAAACCCACATGCTCTGCATCTCTCCTCTCACACTTGGCAGTGTTTTCCAGGGGGTAAAATCAAAGGAATTGATATTTTTGGCTCTTTTGGCTCTGTCCCAAGACCCTCGGGGTCCTGAGCCTCCAGGGACCCCCAAAGGGGTGACCTGGTTTCCCACGAGGCAGCAGGAGGGGTGGGCACTGCCAAAAAATGCACCCCCAGACCAACCCCCAGCAACAGATCTCCTGCTGGGACTCGTCCATGCCAAGCTTCTGAGCCCAAGAGCTCCACAAGAATCAAACCAGTTCATTAATTAGACCAACAAGAACAACAACAAAAAGGCATTTTTGCAAGATCAGGTTATTGGCAGTTGGTTTTAAGGAAAGCTTTTTTGCTCAAGCTTTAGTGATTTGCCTTAATGACTGCAATATTTCACACAAACCCCGGAACAAGTGTCCTGGGAAAATCAGCTGGTACAGAAAGAACGAAAACAGCTTCCAAATGTGAGTTCCCAATGCAGGAGGTGCGAGGTTAGAATAAAATGGCATTTCCAGCCAAGTGCCAGGGGGAGATTCCCCTGATCCAGGCCCAGTGAGATGAGCTGTGAACAGCCCTGGTGCAAAGTGCTGGACTCCCACTGGATGCTGTTCTCAAATAAACACCAGGGTTAACAGCAAACAAACAAAAATCACATGCAAACAACAAAAAACCCACCAAAAATCACAACAAACAAACAAAAATCACATCCTGACACTGACAAAAGCATCAGCCAGTTTTCATTTGTTTCATTTTTTAAGAGTTTACAACGTTTAAAGTTAACCATAAAACATAAACATAAAAAAAGTTTGTAACTTTTTAAGTTGTAATCACAGGTGAGGCATATTAATGGCAAAATGAGTGAAAAATTCTATCTAAAGCAAAAAGCAATTTATGCAAAGTTAAGGCTGGGTTGTTTTATAATGTGTTTGGCACAGATGATTCAAATAAATCAATGTAACAAACTTAATATTTGCCTGTCTAGCAACAGCACCTCCTAACAATAAAATGAGTTTAAGTTTTGGCTAAATGCCTAATAAATGAGTTGTTAGCTTTTGTGCTTTAATGCACTGGCTATTAAGCAAGCAAGTCACCACATCACAAACGGAATCCAAATGTGAGCAGCAGGCTCTGCTGTGAGCCAAACTCACAAACTGGCAAAAGAAGGAATTAAACACACCTCAAACACCAGCTCCCCGATTTCACATTCATTCAGTCATCTTTTCCAGTCTATTATATCAAAGAAAAATCCAATTATGGCACTTAAATGCCTGTGTACAGTGGCCAAAAATGAAATTCCTCAGCAACACTTGGAATGTTCCTGCACCACAGCAAATTCCTGATTTCTGCAGTGTTTCAGGTGGGACACACTAATGCCTGTCATTAGAACGTGCCTCACCATCAGGACTCTGATCTCCTGCAGATTGGTGTCTCTGATGGTGGCTCTGAGAGCCTCTCTGTCACCACACCTGCCAGGTACAAGTGGGTACTTAAGTGGCTCCCCACCTGAAGGGGCTCTCCTGAGCCTGCAATGGGTTTGCAAGCTGGGACTGCATTAAAAAAGTGCAATATTTACTGAACAATCAGCTCGTGCTTCTGTGGGATAAAGGGTTTGGATGGTGTCTGCTCCCTCCCTCGGGGATTTCCACACAGATCCAGGAAGGTTTCCCAGCAAGGAGATGCTGCACACATAAATAAACTCTGCACACCCCACACTGATCAGAGGAACTGCACTAAGAATTGTGTTTCCTCAGCAAACACCAAGGAAAAGGCCACTTCGAGCCATCAAGGGGGAAAAGGTGATTAAATGATGGAAACAACCCCCTAAAATCCATCACAAATCATTTTGTTCCAGGAGTCAGGATGTGTGTTCTGAGAGTGACGAGTTCAGCAGCCTTGGGGTTCCTCACCCACACCTCAGGCACCAATTCCCAGAGCTGCAAAGAGCCCACAGAACTCTGCAAAGCTTTAGAAATTCCCCACAATTGGAGGGATTCTCATCCCAGAGCTCCTGAGGCAGCTCCATCATCCCCATGGCCACTACAACACCCAGGGGAGAGCAGGGAGGAAAGCAGCAGAGCCCTGGAGGAGCCCATGGAGTGGGAATGTGTCAGCAGTGCCTTTTGCAAGCTCCAGGGATGGGTAGGGGTGGCAGCAGTCACTCACTCCCTGCTCTGCAGGCCCTGCAAATTGGCTCCCAGCCTCCCCTGCCACCTTCCTGCAGTCCCAATTACACAGAGCACCCTACCCTGAAATTAAACTTCCCCAACTGTTACAGCAGGATGACGCTTCACATCGAGGAATGAGAGACCCAAAATGGAGGTAATTAGGTCAAATTAAAGAAAAACAAACCTAGTTTCATTTCAGAATGATTTGGTTTGATTTTCTGCTGCTCAGAATAGGGTTTGGATCAGGTTCTGTGCACTGCACTCATGCAGAGTTTATTTAAGCCACTCCTTTGCATGTTCACCTTTGCACAAGGAAGATTCCAAAGGGTCTGGAGTTCCAATGTTTGGGTTTTGTTGCTTTTTTTAATTTTTCTAATATTTTTCTACTTCACTGTAGTCCCCTTAAACAAATGCTGCCACAAGAAATTTTCTGCATTTTTCTCCAGATTTGCACAAACCTTTGGTTTGACAAGACCAGAATTCCAACAAGATTTCCTTATTTTCCAAAATTTCCAGGCTACAGAGCACTGACTTTGCTGGGGCTCCCTGCTCTGCACACCAGGCTGCTCCAGCTGCCAAAGGTGCATTTGTTCCAGGAGATTCTTTTGGGTCACAACACAGGATGGAACAAGATGGGACAAGAAGAGGGGCTGAGCCATCATCACTGAGCTGGGCCAGGAGCAATTCCCTGCTCCAGCAGCCTCTGCTCCCTCTGACCCAGCTCTGCTGGAGCTTCCACCAGAGCAGCACTGAGCTGAGAGGCACCAACAGCCACCCCAAAGAGCTGCCAGGCCAGCAGGGAATTCAGGATATCAGGCTCCCTACAGGAGATGGAGACAATGTCATTGTTCTTGGCCTTGAATGGAAAAAAAAAATAAAGGGAAAATGAAAGAAGAAAAAGACCCTCCAGAAATGCTGTTTGATCCTCACAGCACAGTGTTCAATAAGCTGTCCCTCCTCCTGCTGTTAATTTGTCCATTATTTTTATGTCCTCCCTGAGCTGCTGTGAGGTGTCAGTGCTTTCATCTCACAGGAACATTGCCAAGCTGGCCTGGGTCCTTTCACACAGAAAGGCAGAGATGTGAAGAATAAAGGTGAGTTAAAATTCTTCTGACTCAGGTTTCCTTTGTGACTCATTTGAAAACGTGTGTAGATGCTTCTCACTGCAACACTTCACACAAAGCAGAGCAAACTCCAGCACCCACAACAGAGGTCACAGCCTGAAAACTGGTGCATTAAAGATAAAAATGCTCTTTATCAGTGGCTCAGGGGACAGAGCTGTCCTGGGGGTGGCCAAAGGGCAGGAAATGAACTCCTGCAGGATCCAAAGGCCATGGGCATCCCCTACATCCACTGCACAGTCCCTGTTTTAAAGACACATTGCAATTACAGTGTTAGAAAATCAGTTAATCATTTGAATTCTGTAAACACCTCTTAAAATAGTAAAGAAATTGAATGATCATTAATAGAATCTTAATTTTTTCATTCAGGTTTAAAGACAAAGGATGTCAAATGTCAGAGCTGAGCTGGACTGCATCCATTTAATAAATACATAAATTTCCAGGTAACAGAATAAATACTTCTGAGGACACCTGGAAAAAAGCCTTCTGAAGATTTCACTCCTTCTACTCCTGCATGCTGAGTGCCCCTCATGCAAGTTTAATTAATGCAGGGATGGATATCCTGAGAGACAGAAGCTGTATTAGAGACATGGAGATAAAATAATCCCTGGGTGAGAAGAACCAGTTTGGTCTCAATAACGCTGCACTCAGCACTGCAGGTTAAACAGATTTTATTAAATTTGCTAGTTAGCATCAATAGAACCTTCCTGATTAAAATACTGGTTTGTCAAGGATCAACTCTCCTCACCTGGTAATAATCCAATACAATTTAATGAGTTCCTGAGGAAGGAAAATGATCTCTCAGTACATTCAGAGCTGCTGCAACTCTCTGGCCTGAGCTTTTGTGCTTTTGTGCCATGTCCTCAGTCCTGAAGCAAGAGCTGAAATGTTTGTTCCTCAGCTTTGCAGCAAGGAGAACACCCAGCAGCAGGAAATCTGTTCTGTTCTGGAGCCTTTCAAACGAGACCATGGAAACTCAGCTCCTGCCTGGAAAGAACCTGATCCTGTAAAATGCTAAATCCCTCTGGCAAAGCTGCTGAGCTCCTCAGGACACCAGCCCTGAGTGATGGGGTGCCACTTGCCAGCATGCACCAGGCTCTCAGGGTGTTTTTTCAATCCCCTTTGCCCTGGCTAATTTGTGGCATGTTCCTGAAATGCTTCCAGAGAACTCTCAGGACACAAGAATTGCAGGGCTCCATCCATCTTTTGGCAGTGGAAAAAACCTGCATGGTGTTTACAGAGAAACCACCAAGGACTCGTGGCTGGTAGAGTCCCAAATTTTGCATTTCAAAAGCATTTCTTGCACTGATTCAGCCCTGGGGAAGGTCCCAGCCCTTCAGCAGCTCAGCTGTTCTGCACAGAGGGCTGCAAACGCCTGATTTGCAGCAAAGCCCACCATCCTTGCAAGGATGTCTGCACTCAGAGCAGAAATCCAGAGATCCCTTCCCATGGAATGAAGTGCTGGCTCCCAGCTGCAGGCACGGAGCAAAACTGTTTGTGCTTGAAGAATGAACTGTGTCCTTTTGAGCCACAACACTGCTGCTGCAACCATCCCCACCAAAATGAGATTGTCAGAGTCCTGCCCCAAGGACAGAGCTCAAGGGAGGGGAGATGCAGATGGCAACAACAAACCTCCTCCAAAAAAGCCCTTTGAGATAGCAAAAGTAAGGGCAAAGCCAGGCTCCACACAGATCAGATGTGGGCATAAATACTGGTGTGTGTGTATTTAAAATAAATCTCTTCTTTTTATGCTCTCTGTTGAACTGCATTATCAAAAAAGAGGTTTTAAATACGAGCTTATGGGACTACTAAAGAGGTGAATTTATGAATGTATTCCTGACAAAACACACTCTGGAAGGCTTTAATCTATGAATTGTGACAACCTTGGACAAAATGGATTTTTAATAGAATATAATGTAAACTGCCTGAAACACTGTGATAAGGAATTTTTTTTTAAGTAATGCACAAAAAAGGCAACGATGCACTCTGCATGAAAGGAGGAAAGGTCTTAATTTAAAGCATTTTAATGGACACTCAATTTGTGTAGGGAAATGTGAGAAATGGAGATGAAAAACTCATGATAGCAGTAACACTGCAGAGGGGAGAGAGAGAGAGATTAGAAAAGTAAGCAAATTTGAAAATGCTCCAGCTGATAGCAGGGGCTGAAAGGAATGGAGACAGGATTAGAACATGTCACAGCCCAGAGTCACTGCTCTCCTTGAGCCTGAGTCTGGCAGGGCTCTTATCAGTGGACCACGAGGGCAAAGCACAGCCCAAGGGCAAAGCACACCTGACTGGGGTGAAGGGCACCATGAGGGCACAGAGCTCAGCCAGGAGGGCACAGAGATCAGTGTGCAAGGACAGAGCTCAGTGAGGATGGGCAGAGCTCAGTGTGGAAGGACAGAGCTCAGTCAGGGAGGACAGAGCTCAGTGTGGAAGGACAGAGCTCAGTCAGGGAGGACAGAGCTCAGTGAGGAAGGACAGAGCTCAGTCAGGGAGGACAGAGCTCAGTGAGGAAGGACAGAGCTCAGCCTGGGTGGGCAGAGCTCAGTCAGGATGGACAGATCTCAGTGAGGAAGGACAGAGCTCAGTCAGGATGGACAGAGCTCCGTGTGGAAGGACAGAGCTCAGTCAGGGAGGACAGATCTCAGTGAGGGTGGCCGTGACTCAAGGGGATTTCTCATTTTCCCTGGAGCTGGCCTTTCCACCCCCCACAAAGCCTGAGGGAGGCTCAAACCCACCACAAACTCAGCCAAATCTTACCCAGAAATAATCTAAGCTCAGCTCAGAGGCTCAGTCCTGGCTTACCCACTGCTCCTGTACCAGCTGCACTGAAATTAATTCCAAGAGGGGAAAAAAGCATCTCCCCCAAGGTGGATGGGACTCTCACCACTGCCAGCTCCTGCTCTGCCACAGAGAGGCTGATCCTGCACTCTCACACATAAACTGCCTCTAATGAAGCTCCTTGGGTTGCTAAAACAAGGAACACATAAACCAGGCCCAGTGACAATTCTGACCTCAATAGAAGCAAGTTCAGGTCTCCCATCATTTAAATGGAACAGCAGAACTTCTACATAAACACTTGACATTCTTCAAAAGAAACAGGAGGGCCACCATGATGACCAAAAAGACAAATTAAAGGAAAGATCAAAGTTAAATATTTACTCTAAGCTCTACAATATTTGCAAATCTGGAAGTGATCTTTCAGCAGTTTCTATTTGCATACTTTAATTAATCCAAAAAATATTAAACTAATCTCACAAAGGAAAGGGTCAAAGTATTAATTAACTTGAGATGCATTGCTTTTGTGCAATTTAACAGTTCAACACAAAGCAAAAGTCAGTTTTAATAAAACCTAAGTTACTGTGACAGGTATAATTTCATGGATTAGTGAAACCACATACAAGGCAATAAGTTTCAGTGTTCAGGCTATTTTTTTTTTTGTCCAACTTTAAAAATAGTTCCTTCATTTGGATTTCAGTAACATCAGATGACCTTAATCTTCCTTTCACCTCAGTATTTCACTTTCAGACTGATGGATTTGCTCCTTGCTCTGAAGGGAACAGAGGTCACAGTTGTCAGAGGGAAGAACCTGATGAGGTTCACAGGGAGCAGACCTTGCCCAGCCACCTGTGGCCTTTTTGGGAGCACCTAAAAACAGAGGCCACACAGAATTAAGGGGATAAAAAGCTGTTGGATTTATTGAAGGGCCTTCAGGACATTGAGGGCAGATGAAGCCACCAGGGGCTACACCCAAAAATGGACCACGAGTTTTCACACTGAAGTTTGGTCCATTTGCAGATTAGGGGTTCATCTCCCAATTACAGCTTCAGGTAATGAAGTGATTTACCCCAAAGTGCCAAATGCAGCAGCCAGAGCTCTGCTTTATCTGCCCATGAACCCTCAGAAAATAACGATGGGAGGTGGCTGGGACTTCCTGCATCCCCTCAGAACCACCACTGACAGATGTGTTTAGGGAACAGGAGGGGTCTTCCCTCACCTCCCCTTCTTCTTCTGTTTTCTTTCGTTTTTTTTCCCTCTCCTCTTATCTTTCTATCATTTTTTTGTTCTTTAACTGGGGAAGAAGTGCATGGAGGAATGGAGGGAAAGGCTGGCCTGGAGTCCCTGCCAGGAGGTTCTGAGAGGGGAATCACCTCCCCTCACCTCACAGCTTATCCAGGCAAATGCCTGCACCCACTCAGTCAGGCACTTCTCCCTCCTTGTTCACACAGCCAGGAGAACTCTCCTCAGCAGTGCCTGCTGCTAAAAAGTCATTAAATATCTTCCCATTAAATATCATTCCCCTCAACACTTCTGCCCAGGGCTGGATGGGATTTGTTTGCTCCTCAAATACAGCTTCAGAGACCAAACAGAGTAGAAACTTTCTTTGTACTCCAAACCTCTGACAAGAACCTTTCCTAGGTCTGAGCAATTACGTGCAATCATTCTCCTCCCTTGCAGAGTTTTCAGAAGAAAAGATGGATGCAAAAGACTCTGCAAAGAAACATTTTGACCTAAAGTTTTGTGTTTTCCTAATTATTATACAATTTCTAGCTAAATTTATGCACTGTGTACTTTAAGTGTAGAGTCACTGCAGGATACCAGGGAGAAATTGCCTGTTTTGTAAAATCCATAGTTCTGACTACCAGTGTATATTTCTCATTATTTTTGATCCAGCTGCTGGGAGCATTCCCATCACCAACAAAAAAAAAAAA
>VWYE01021986.1:0-25358 GCA_013398995.1 Alaudala cheleensis
CGCCGCCGAGCCCCGCACGGCAGCCGGCGGCACGGCCGGGAGGGGGAACGGAGCCGCGGCGGAGCCTCCCGCGCCCGCACCGGACTTGTCGCCTCTCCGCCGGCGCGCCCCGGTGCCCGTTCGCGCCGGGAACTTGGGGTGTTGGCTGAAATTCTGGATTATGTTCCTGCTGAGCCGGTCTGCGGGGAGCTGAGCAAGGGGAGGAAGCATGCGGGGCTATTTAATGGTTTTCTGCCTTATTTGCTGCACCGCGGACGGGCAAATAGTGTATTCCATCGCCGAGGAAACAGAGCGTGGAGCGTCTGTTGGGAACATAGCAAAGGATTTAGGAATAGATGCAGCTACACTTTCAGCTCGGAAATTTCGCATGATCTCCGGTTCAAGTAAGCAATATTTTAATATAAATGCCAGCACAGGGGCTTTGTCTGTTAACGAGCCCATAGACAGAGAACAGCTTTGTGAATTAAAGTCTGTCTGTCTTCTGAATTATGAACTCGTGTTAGAAAACCCTCTAGAGCTTTATAGGATGGAATTCAAAGTCTTGGACATAAATGACAACTCCCCCAGCTTTCCCTTAAGTGAATATCATATAAACATGCCTGAGTTCCTGTCACCTGGGGCACGCTTTGCCCTCCCCAACGCCCAAGATCTTGATGAAGGTGCTAACAGTGTCCAGAATTATACTCTGAGCCCTGATGAACATTTCTATTTGGAAATGCAGATACGCGGGGATGGGAGTAAATATCCTGAATTGGTGCTGAAGAAAGCCTTAGACAGGGAGCAGCAAGCCACTCACAGACTTGTGCTTACAGCCAAAGATGGTGGGAACCCTCCAAAGTCTGGTGATGTCCCAGTCATTGTGACTGTGCTGGACACCAATGACAATGCACCAGAATTTGAGCACTCGGTCTACAGGGCGAGTATCTTGGAAAACTCCCCCAGTGGCACTTTGGTAGTCCAAGTGCACGCCACGGACTTGGATGAGGGTCCAAATGGAGAGGTCAGGTATTCCTTTAGCAATACAACTTCTGCTGACTTACAGCGAATGTTCTCAGTTCACCCACACACTGGGGAGGTGACAGTCAATGGCGTTTTAGCTGTTCAGAGACCCCTTCTCGAGATGCTCATTGAGGCAAGGGACAATGGGGCATTTGGCATGTCCAGCACAGCTAAGCTGCTGGTGGAAATCACAGATGTGAACAATCACAGCCCAGAGATTACAATTACATCCCTTTCCAGTCCCATCCCTGAGGATGCTGCTCTTGGCACAGTGATAGCTCTGCTGAGTATTTTGGATAAGGACCCTGGAGAGAATGGGAAAGTCATCTGCCAGATCTCTGAAAACCTTCCCTTCCAATTAAAGCCTTCCCTTCAAAACTACTACAGCCTTGTCACCAGTGAGCTTCTGGACCGGGAGCTGCTCAGTGAGTACAACATCACCATTACTGCCACAGACTTGGGTTCTCCTCCTCTCACCACTCAGAAGACTCTTTGGGTGCAGATTTCTGACGTCAATGACAACCCCCCTGTCTTCAGTGCTGATGCATTCAATGTGTTTGTGGAGGAGAACAATCCCCTTGGTGCTTTTCTCTACCAGGTCTCAGCATCTGACTCTGATATAGGTGAGAATGGACGGGTCTCTTACGTGCTCAGGAATTCCACAGTTGCAGGCAGTGCCCTGACCAGCTTTTTGTCTATGAACTTGGCCAATGGGAGCATCTATGCAAAACGTGCCTTTGATTTTGAGCAGCTTAGGAGCTTCCATTTCCAAGTGGAAGCCAAGGACAATGGGTCACCAGCCTTGAGTGCTGCCGTAACAGTGAATGTTTACATCTCAGACCAGAATGACAATGCCCCGGCCATCCTGTACCCCACCAGCCAGAATGGCTCCGTAGCAGTGGAAGTTGTGCCCCGCCTGGCTGATGAGGACTACCTGGTGACCAAAGTGGTGGCAGATGATGAGGACAATGCCGAGAATGCCTGGCTCTCCTATCACCTCACCCATTCCTCTGACTCCACGCTGTTCCAGCTGTCAGCGCACTCCGGCGAGCTGCGCACCACGCGCTCCCTGCGCTCCACTGACCTCCTCAAGCACAAGGTGGTGGTGGTGGTGCGGGACCACGGGGACCCTCCACTGTCCTCCACTGTGACTGTGGGCATCCTGCTGGCTGACACCCTTCCCCAGGCACTGCCTGACTTTGATGACAGCGGGGAACCACCACCACTGCTCAACGCCACCAACATCTACCTGATCGTTTCCCTTGCTTGCGTCTCGTTCATCTTCGCAGCCTTCATCTTCTTCCTCGCCATCGTCCGGCTGTGCCGGTGCCAGACTTGCTGCTGCAGTGGCTGCTGCTGCCCAGCTGATGACTATAAAAAGTATTGCTACAGTGTGCACATGCTTCCCAGCTCCCACCTTCCACCGGACATGCTGGAGGTCACTGGTGTGGGTAAACTCACTCACACCTACTTGTACAGGGCATCTGTAGGTCTGGGGCCTAGTAACAGCAGCATCCCAAATGGGGATGCTGGGAATGTTCCTAGTGGCTCAAGGCTACAAGTGCCAGGGCCCTGCATCCAGGTGCAGCAGGTCCAAAGTGACCGGTTGAGTGCTGTCCTCGTGGTAAGTGCTTCTCCTTTCACTCTTTTCTCCCAGGCACGTGGCCTTGCATCTGCACTGGGCTGCTCAGTGCAGAACATACTGAGGGCATTTGCAGGAAAACAGGTGTCAGTTCATGGCACCTGGAGGAAATTTCACTTTTATATATTTCCTAAAGCTAAGAATCTCTTTGGCTAAAATATTGTCGTGGGATGACAAAGGAAGTTTTTTTTTCTGCTGTAAACATTAAGGACCCTGAGACACAACTGAAGGCAAAGGTGTAAGTGAAAACTAGAAACCTTGCAAGCCAAGCCGTTGTCTTCAGAGAGCTAAGTAGGGGCTTGATGAGAGTCCATGCAAGTTTCTAATCAATAGGTGGTTCTAAGATACACTATATAGTGTCTGTGATAAATTTATTTTTTTTATCCCTGCCCTGACATTCCTGAGATGATTTTCATTGAGGGGGAGTAGTTTCTTGAGCCAAGATGCTGGTTTGCAATGCCCAAGGTAACTGTGTGGTGGAATAGCTGTCATTCCATATCCAGCACCTCTTTAGGAAACGTGACTTGTAGTGCTCATCTCACTTTCCAAGCAATCCATAGGTTTTGTGAATCTAAAATAATAACAATCTTCTGGGCCTCTGATAAAGCTGATTTCTTCTCAGTAGTGTGATGAATGGTTTTTCAGGAAAAAATATCTTCCTGTGGTCCCAGTGGAGGGCTACAAGATGGGCTATGTCTGCTGGCCTAATCTGCTGGGTGTTGCTGCGTTACTTGTCTAAGATTCAGTTGTCTTATATCTATTTTTAATAGGACCTGTGAGTCATCTTTATATTTTTTATGAAGTTTTGAGATGTTTTGCCTGCAGACTGTCAAATTCCTTGGTGTGTATAACAGTAACTAACCACCCTTGGGTCTGTCCAGGCCAGTGTTCTGTGTCTGGTAGGAGCTACTCCAGATGTTTCTACAGGAAATGTAAGAACTCAGCTTAGACAGACATGGTGTAATCTGCTTCCTGCTGTTGTTTTTTATTTTAGTTTACAGTTATTTGAGGCTGTCCTAAATCTGTAGCCATTATGCTTATTTTCACCTTTGAAATCTTTATTGTAACTTTAAAGATATGTGAATGCCCAGCCCCTCTTTGAACCTTGATGTAAGGGTAGCTTAAATAATTTCTTTGGGTGATCAAATATACATTCAACTTATGTAACACTTTGGTTTATAACTCCTGAATGTCCAAGTAGTGAGTTTTTGTAAGCTTTCCCTCCTAGAAAAGTTCCAATGCAATTAATTCATCATGCCTTCCCTTATTTATGTGTTGACCAGATTTGATTTACACATGATGGTTTTCCTAGTACTTAATCAGTCATAAATAGTTTTAAATTCTGTTCTCTGTAGCAGCAGAGGGTTGCAGATGTTGTGGGTTTCTCACTGTTCGAAGAGGGGTGTGTGGAATACCTAGGTCTTTCAAAAGCAGAAGAGTTGGTGTCCTTCTTTAAGCAACTGTAGAGTCTAGGAAAATAGCAGTTGGCAGTATGTAAAGAAAGATCTGTACCTAATGCATTAGATGCTTTGAGAATATAATTGATTATTTGAAGATCTTAAAAACAAAAAAGTTGTGTTAGAACCTTTATAATGGGGAGATAAAAAATGTTTTGGCAGTATCTTGACTCAGAAGGTGTCTGCAAGAGCCCTGACAGTGTCTGGGGGTTGTAACTTTGGCTGGAGAGTCATTCATAATTGAAAAATTAATAATATTGATGACATATATAGAACAACAAAAAAAACCCTCAAAAAACTGTCAAAACTCATTTCTTTGTTCCAGTTGAGCAAGATCTGGAAACTCAGGTTACCAACACATTAAAGAACCAAGTAAGAGAAATGCCCAAGTATCCCTAATCTCCATGATCAGAACAACTGAAATGTGTCTCATTACATCTATTTCAGTTATTCAGGTAAATTTTTAAACCTGTAACATGAGATGCCTTTTTGCAGCTTTTGAGAGTGGGCAAAATAAATCCCAGATGTCATCTTTGGCAATTTCATTTTCTTGGCTTCTAATGCTCAGAGATGGGCAACCATAGAGATGGCTTATGTGGAAAGTCCAAAGGCTTTACATTATTTGAGCTGAGTAGGGGAGAAGAGGCAGAGACTGTAAAAATCCATCTAGCCTTGAGACCAAAATCATGCTGGTTGTTATTAATTTGGTGCAGATCATTCCAGTGGCTGGAGAATTAACTACGTACATATATATGTATCTACCATTAGAAATTTTAGTTAAAAAAATTTAAAATTTAATTTTGGATGCTGTCTAAATGCAGTCTGTAAGTGCTTTCAGCCTAATTCATTTGGAGTTAAAAATATAAACCTAAATGACCCTTTGAGCTTTTGAGGAGGGGTGATTGTATTGCTCCCTAAGAAAATAAATGTAACAAAAAGAAAGTAACAAATATTTAAAAGGCACTAGGAGCAACTTCATTGTTAGCATTCTAAGCACTGAAAAGTATTTCAAAATTACAATTTTAGCAGAACTTAAATAGACCTGATTTTTGTTTTGTTGGGTTTTTTGAATTGAGGTGATTACAAATTTCAGTATGTGTAGGCTAGAAAAAGATCTGCATAGACAAAAATTTAATTGAATTTCCAGAAATCAGACATATTTTCAAAATTTAGATGGAGTTCTTTATTCATGTTCTGCTTTTGCTACTGAATTAAACAATAGGCATGAATGGTTTTACACATGCAGATGCATGAGACCCATTTGTGCTTTTATGTTTTCTGTTTGGGTCAGAGCTATAAATAGCTCTGTGTATGGCCATGACAGCAGCAGAGTAAACTGTATTTGTATCTTTTCCAGTATTTTGTTGTGTCTTTCTGCAGCATGGCAGGAAGGGCAGTTAAGTGGAAAGCTGGGCACTCTGCTGTGCTGCAGGAGAGACAAAGGCACGAGTGGTTACTAAAGCAAGCAGTGGTTCCCTGACTGATTTCTGGGATTGTGATGTAGCATTGGATTGCTCCAGTTCTTTTGTCTGCTTGTGTTGGCCATTGTGCTGCACAAAAGGCCTGTGAGATATTTCCACATTCAGAGCGTGGTGACCTCTCTGTGACTTGGCATTCAATATTTAGGTTACACCCAAAAATAGAACCTCGCAATGGAGAATTTTTCTCGCTGAACTGTAATGGGAGTGGAATAATTTTGCACAACGTGGCATTCATTTCCCGTGACAAAAATGGAGCCACTTCCATTGAGACAGGCTGGCAATTGAGGCTGAACTGCTGCAGGCAAAGCATCAGTGGCTTCCTCTCACAAGTGAAGAGCAGATGTGTGTGCAAACCCTCCCTGTGGCTCATTCTGATGGGAGTAACACAGTCAAATGTAAGAGTGAAGCACCTCCCCAATTCTTCCTGTCACTGCTAATAACAACCTGTCTAGAACCAGCAGTCTTATTGCCACATTACAAGAATTCAGGTTTTAGGAAGATTTCTTAGCTATGAACATTGCTCTTGGGGTCAGGCCAAGAAAATCCTAGAGGGAGCAATGATCAAAGGAAATTCAGCAAGGGGAAGTGGCTCCTTCTGACCACTCCAGTCACCTTTCACAAAGAAGGATGTGTTCAGCAAAAGGACACTGAGTCTTGTAAACGCTGCAAATGCCTGGTCTGAAACTTTGCTTGTCCAATGCCTGCCTTGGAGTGTGATTTTTAGAAGTAGGGGAAAGGAGAGTGGCAGGAGGAGTTGGTGGAGACAAAGGGATTGAGGGGATGTGGAGAGTAATGTGATTGCATTTGGAGATGGATAAGGGGAAAGGAAGGATGAGGTAGAATGGTGATGTGGGCAGAGGAAGGGTAATTCTTGTGTGAAAGCATAACACAAGAAAACATAATTTAGATCAAGTCCAGTCCTTTCCTGTATCAGTCACAATTTAATAGTAAATATTGAAATTCAAATATTTAAATTTTAATTGTAGCTATAGTAATTTTAATTACAAAATACACTAGGCTGTGCCCATTATTGCTAGTGGAAAGTTATTCCTCTAAGGCTTTGAAATGCTCTCCTGACATCCTGCCAACTGTTCTTTGCTGTGAGTTTGTAGACTTTTGATTTTGTGCCAGCAATTCCCTTTTAGTATGAGTAGTGCTTTCCCTCTTTGCATCTTGCTTTATCCACGGCTTAGAAAGCAACCACATCCTTTCTTAGCCTTTGTTTTACCAAGCTAAACAAGTTTATCTGTTTCAGTCTTTTTTCCTGTGGTCGCCTCTGCATTTATCTGATTATGCTGCTATCCCTTCTCAGCATCAGTTTTTAATTTTTGGATATGTATTTCTTGCTTTTCTTGCAAATATGTGACCAGACTTGTGTATGTTTCAGAGAAAGGACTGCCTGTGTAGATAGGAATATTGCCCAGGTCATAGGGAATACATCACCTGGTTCTTCTTGGGAGGCCAATTACCTCCTCCATGGTTTTAATGAGTTGATTAATCAGTCACATAAGTATTATTGCAGAACTTCTTTGGGGGTAGAGGTGGATGGGTAGAGGTTAATTCCCAAGATGGTTCTTCTGCCCAAATTCATCCATCTAAATGCTTGATGTTTGAGCCTTAAAAAGTCTTAGTCACCTGCTCAGAACAAATCATCCTGTTCTTCTTATATGAGTTTAGACAAAGCCTGCAGACAGCACTGAGAGCAAAGGAATGAACTTTTACCTTGACAGACAAACAGATTTTGAAATGAATGATTCCATATGATTGTCCTCTGGAGCTGTTCTTAGATTAGTCCAACTTCTTGTGTCTTAAATGCTGCACTATATTCAATGTTGTACTAAAATCAGAATAGATGAGATGGATTTCAGTTTGTTTCTGTTGAAGAGAATTGAAAACCAGTCTAGCAAATTGCTGTCTTTGATAAATCTATGACTATTGCCCTTCCTTTTCAGTGTACCTTCGTTTCTCTTTTAGTCCTTCCTCCAAATTTGTATCCCAACAAACAGGGTAATGGGCTTGTGATCACACAGGCTGGATTTCATCGTTTTAAATTAATGCCTGCAGTTGTTTTTCTTCAATGAGATTATTCTACTTCAGACTTGACAGGTTTATATAAAAAAAACCAAAACAAAACAAACTAAGCCAAAACAAATTCTCTTCAATCCTGTGCTTTTATTTATTAGTTCTTTTAGAAATCTCTGATGGAAATCAGGTAGTGGGGAACTGAGGATTTTTACCTCTCAGTATTTTGCTTCTTCCTTGGTGACAGCAATTTCCCTTCCCTTGAGTAATTAGTCACATATTCAATATCACACTCAAGATACTAAAAACAGAGGAAAATACAGATTAGTTGTCATTAAATGGGATGGTGGCTCCAGGGGATCACTGGTCCATGTGTGCCATGTTTTTGTGCATCCTCTGCTTCCCATTGGAAACAATCTGCTGGATTTTAGTGTGGCTCAATAAATCTGTGTTAGTGCTGTGTATTTCTGGGGTTACAGCTTGCTTGTTTCAAAAGAACAAAAGAACTTGTGGCTTGCTGAAGATTATTTGAAGTCACAATTAATCAAAAGAATGGCAATAAAATCCAGCATCCAAACTAAAAAGAGGGCAAGCAGTACATGGGAATTAAGGTATTGAGTTGAGAATTTGTAAGGCAAAGAAACAGGCAGGGCAATAGCTCAAAGACTTGGTGCTACCAGAGAATAAAAGCAAATTTGACCAGTGAGGCAAGTGGAAGTTAAATATCACAGAGAGAGGTACATTAAAAAAAATAAAGAAAAGAAGAAAGAAAAAAAAAAAGGCTTGAAGCCTCTAGTCTTTGAGCAGTCTCTCTAAGGAAAATGAACATATTTTTGTTCTTTGGATTCTTTCTTCTCCAAAGGAATGATTTTTATATTTTGATCTGTTAGCTCTTCCATCTCCCCCCCATGGCTGGTCCCAGTCTGATGGGTCTTGACACTGTTTTTAGTAGCTTTTTACTTCTTTCTTACTCTGCAAAAGTCAAACATCTTTGCAGCACTGGCCTGCAAAATCAAAGTTTATGATGTTCCCTCACAAAACCCGAAGGTATTGATTCCAGAAGGTTCTGTGGTGTTACTTCTCAACCTTTTCCAATTCCTTTGCTGGGGTCAGAAGGAAAGGAGCAGGGAAGTCTTACAGCTGAGTGAGCTCTTCATCCTTTGAACTACACAGCTGTTTGCTCTGTGTCTTGGGAACCTGTTTTAGACAGCTTTTAGGTTCTGCTTTGTAGCCAAAAGTTATATGGAGATTGGTGCAGTATCCTTATGGTTAAAACAGTTTTCATTACATGATATTAAATTCACAGGATTGTGATCATACCTGTAGTAGGAAGACGTTTCAATAAAAGCTTGAATTCAGTCTTTCAGCTTTGTGATTTCAGCAAAAGACAGATCTGGAGCTACTGGAGACAGGCCAGTGGTGGGCCTCTAAGATAACAAAGGGATTGAAGCTTTCCTCATATGTGGAAGGACAGAGAGCTGGGACGAGAAGGCTGTGGGGCTGGGGGGGAAGTCTGTGTGAAAATAGAGCCAGGCCCTTTTCAAGGCTGCCCAGTGAGAAGAAAAGAAGAGGATGCTCTGTCTAAGCTTGAGTAATTTGTTTTGTTGATTGGGTTTTGTCCCGCTGTGAGGATGCTGAGCACTGGCACAGGCTGCCCAGGGAGATTGTGAAGTCTCCATCCTTGCAGATATTCTAAAGCCATCTGGGTGTGATCCCAGACAACCTGCTTTGCTTGACCCTGCTTAGGAAGTGGAGTTGGACAAGACAATCTCCAGAGACTTCTTCCAGCCTCAACCAGTCTGTGATTCTGTGTTGTCCTTAATGGAGAAGTTGATTCAGTTTTGTAGAATACTAATTTTGGAGAAGATGGCCTATGTTAATTCTATTATCTATATATAGTCCTTCAAGTGAATCCTTCACTTATTTGGATTTGTTTTATTGTTGTGTGTGGGTTTGGTTTTGTTTTTTATTGAACAATCATGAATCCTCTAAAGATAATCAATCTCTAAAGCTATTTGTTTTCAATATCATATTGGTTGGAAGGAGATTTGGTGGAAAAAGGAAGTGATTCCTTCCCTGCAGTCAGAGGAGATGTAATTGCTACCTCATCTCACCTTTTTAGGGCTTGTGAAGTAAAATCACCCCAGCAAATGACTTGTAGTCAAAGTTGCCAGCTGGAATAGCTTCAAAGGATCTGGGGTTGTTGGTTTAGGACTGCTATTTGCACTTTCATCTTTGTTTTAATCTTATTATATATTTGTCTAGGGATTAGAATTAGCAAGTTCCTGTCTTCTCTTTTACAGCACTGTGCTTCTCTACAAGGCATTCCACCTCTTTAATGCCTCTCACCTTATTTAAAAAAAACTACAGGAACAATTAACCTGAGCTAATACACAACATGGAAAGTTGCCAGTTTGATCATGGTCAGGACAGAGCTGCAGAATACAAATGTGCACTGAAAAATATGATCACTTTGGAGCTCTTAGTCTGCTGGGGCCCTTTACCATTGTCATGTCATGTTTTATAAAAACAGGTTTTCTTCACTCAGCCTGCTCAAAGAGGATCCAGATGTTTTTGAATAAAATCCAAAACCATCAAGCTGTCACCATTCTATGAATTAATAGTTCATCACAAGTGTTTCTCTTCTGTTTTGTTTGTGTTCTTATCTAGGAGGTGGGGGAAATGTGGGTCATGCAGGTAATTGAGGCTCCTGGAAAACTTGTAAAACTGACAGTATTGGAATAAACTTGATGAAACATAGTGGATGCCCAAGACATTTGAAAAGTCAAAGGTGAATTTAAATGTCCCTACTCCCTCCTAACAGTTCCTGTGGAATAGAGATCATGTTAGAACAGAAGTAGAACAAGGATGGAGTTACAACACTACAATTTTGCTGTAGGTTTTTTCCCCCCTCTGAAAACACTGACACGTTTTTTCTCCTTTGTAAAAAAAAATATATTGGCTCTAAATTAATCAGAGTCTTGGCATAAGTGTTTTATGTGTGCAGTCTGGAAATCTCCCTAGTTTGTGGCCATTTCAAACACATTAACAATCTCAAACAGATGTATATTGCATTATCTCATAACTCATTACATCTCTGTACCCAGGGCTTCCAGTCACCTCAAAGGTAGCAGAATTATTCTATTTATCAACCTTAATGCTGTATATTTAAACTGTTCCAAGGCTATATTTGGCCACTGCTAATGCTCAAGCCTGGTTTGCTTCCAATAAAGCTGGTGGAATTTTATATATAAAAGTGTCCTGCCTGAAAAACACTTTTTAGTTACTATTATAAATAGTGATGAGTCACTTAATACCATGCATTTTTAATGTAGTAATAATTCTTCCAAAAGATTGTTTTTCAAAATACTTTAACAGAGGAAAAAAGGACCAGGAGCAATTACTGTCAGCAGTAGCATCTTGTATCCAAAGATCCAATCCAATTTACTTCCTGGACCAGATCTATGTTGTTTATGGGGGGATATTTTGCTTAAACCAAAGGATAGGTTTAGATATTTGCTTAAGCCAAAGGATAGGTTTCAGATGTTCCATGTGAAGAGAACTCTTACCTCAGTAACAGATGAAAGGAAGTTCAACAGTATGTTGAATTTAAAATTGTTCTATTTTATTTAATGAAACCAATTGCAATTGGTGGTCTTGGAGCCACAGACTTCTGTGTATTCAGCTCTGTCCACTAATGAATGAACAAAACCTTTTCAGCATTTAGGCTGTGTTCATACTGTTACTACAAAAATGGTCTGATGCACAGAAACCCTGTCATCACAGAAACCCTCAGGTGTCTCAGGTGGTGATGGGGAGCTGGGCATTACCTGTCAGACAAGTTTGACTGCACAGTTTGGTCATTTCTCAGACTGGTTGCTCCAAGCCCCGGTGTCCAACCTGGCCTTGGGCACCGCCAGGGATCCAGGGGCAGCCACAGCTGCTCTGGGCACCCTGTGCCAGGGCCTCATAACCCTCCCAGGGAACAATTCCTTCCCAATATCCCATCCATCCCTGCCCTCTGGCAGTGGGACCCATTCCCCCTTATTCTATAACTCCATACTCTTGCAAATTGCCTTTCTCCATCTTCCTTCTAGATTCCCTTAGGTACTGGAAGGCTGCAGTGAGGTCACTCTGAAGCTTCTCTTCTCTTCTCCAGGCTGAACAGTCCCAATTCCCTCAGCCTTTCCTCACAGGAGGGGTGCTCCATCCCTCTGATCAGCCTGGTGGCCTCCTCTGGACTCTCTCCAACAGGTCCTTGACCTTGCTGTGCTGGGGACCCAAGGGCTGGAGGCAGCTGCAGGTGGGGTCTTGCCAGAGCCAAGAAGAGAGGCAGAATCCCTCCTCTGACCTGCTGCCCACGCTGCTTTTCATGTGGAATGTGTCTGATCTTTCCTTTAAATGTCTTGCTGAAATATGTTTTGGAAAAAGGACTTGGTATTTGTTGCAAAGTGGTCTTTGTGTCAGCCTTGATAGCCATTAAGAGCTGCTAAGGTTGGCTGAGTTACAAACTTTTGAGAAATTGTTGTTCACTCTACTTGGTAGATAATCACAAGAGCTGGAAAGCTCAGTTGCCTCTGAGTCCTGCCAGCAGAGAGCCCTGATCCAGCCAAGAGCTGGCAGGACCTTCTGATAATTGCACTTGTATGATTGTGGCCCAGACCAAAATTAAAGCTGGGGCTGGAACTGAGGACAGAGGATTGGGAGGGAAAAAAAAAACAAAAATGAACAGAGTGCCCAGCCCAGGACCAGGGTGCAGGGAAGACGAGGGTCCCTAATTTTAGCCTAATGTTTAGAAATGTAAGTTCTGTACATGGGTGCTGTTGAAGGCAGCACCTTCTCTGTGGCAGCCTGTTTCAGAGTGTCACTAAAAAAATATTCACAGAGTGCAAGAAACTAAGAGAAATGAACAAATAAGTATCAAAAATGAGTATAAATAGACACTTAACTAATTGCATGATGCAAGAGGATAGTAATTAAACAGATGCATCACAATGGAAGACAATAGATAAAATATTTTACACCTCAGAAATCTAATAACTATTTTCTTCTAATACTTTTACCTAGAGTGAAGATGCTTTGTTTCAGAGAGATTCTAGCAAGGCTGAAGATTGTTCAGGCTTTTGTATTTCAGCAGTATAAAACCACCAGAAAATAACTCATCAGTGTTAAAATTTGGCAGAGTTCCCATTGTGGGTGAATTTAAGTGCCAGAATTCTTGAATGAAGGATTAAAGGAGACTGGAAAGTCTTTAGTGAAAATACAATGTCAGGATTGCTCCCAGTGTATGTACAGCAGAAAGATGACTGTGGTGTTCATGGTGAAAGGATTAAGTACCCAAATGAGAGCAATATATATTGGCTTGTACCTCCTTGCCTTTCAAAACATCTTTGTCTCTCTGTTTTTATTTTGTCCTCCCCTATGCTTGTCTCTTTTTCCTTACCTTCTGAAATCTAGTTCCTACCCTCAGAAACGTTTTCACATTTCACTCTGATTTAAAATACATAAACCCCTGAGAGAAGGACCAGACCCAGTCTCGTGTTCTCACTGAACCAGCAGACAGAACCACACTGCTTTTTGTGTTCTTACAGACCTTGATTTGCCTGTTTCCAGAGAAATGCCTCCCCTGCCCACCATGGTAATGCTTTGGGGGGATATGTTCTCTCAGTGAACTGGATCTGAAGGCCTCTAAACTCTGTCTTTAACCACTATTCAGAAAGAAGCCCAGGAGGTACACTGGTGTTGCTGGACATTATTTGAATATTTTCCTAACCATGTGGCCAGTGTTAGTTTGTATTCCAAATGCCCTATCCTGAAATCTGTCTCCAAAGAGCACACTTTGCAAGGAATATCAAATGCAAAAATCATGCTGAGACACTGCATTTATCTCATTGTAGAGGACAATGTTTTGATTAGTACAAGGAGAGGGGATTGATTTCAGTGAGTACATTTGATATCATCCTCCCTGCTTATCACCCAGAGTCTCACATGTCCTGCTGTGGTTTCTCTGCTCAACCATGGCAGGAATATGCTGAGCTCAGCTGAGTTGTTAAAAGCTGGCAGCCTGGTGTCATTTGAGGTGTTCCAGGGCTAGCAGATGTGTTCTGTGAGGATGGGAGATCTGTGCCCTTCTGCAAGGAGCAGCTGAGGAGCAGGCAGGAGACCCTGTCCTGTGCATCCCACAGCCTCTGCCTGCTGTTGCAGGACCTGGTACAAACAGTGTGCGTTTCCCTCAGTACACAAAATCCATGCAAAATGCATAAGGTAATTCTGCATTAATACTACAGCACTAACTCATGCTAAACACTGGATGTAGTCCAGCTTTTAAAGCAATATTTCATTAGGTCAATCACTCTGATCTGTTCAGTAGAACTCTCATGCTCAAGGAAATATATATTGAAGTCTTACAAAATTCAAACCATAAATATTTTGTGTCACTGAGGTTTTAATAATTCCAAAGGGAAATTTGAAAACAGATTTGCTTAATGTTTACTTAAAAATCCCCAAACACTTATCTCCCTTCAGCACCTAGTGCAAACAATAAATTATACATGTGCACATGTACCTTATTGCTTGAGACTACACAAGCATCCTTGGCAGTGCTTTAAACCTTGCTCTGGCCATTTGAGCCCAGATATTGCTGACATCTTAGGAATCCATTAAGATACTTGCCAAAAGTCATGAAGTCCCTGATGTACCAGTGAACAGAGCCCAGCTCCCCTGACTTCCTGCTTTTATGGTGTGTGATCAATTGCCTCCATCTCACTTTTGTCTTGTCTTGATTTCTAAAGCCTCAGTTTAGCTCCAGGGTACTTTTATTTCCTTCTTGTTACCACATTAGTGCCACAGCTTCTCAAGCCTTCCTCTGAGCTTCTGATCACAATCTGCCCCACCTCATATTACATCTCCCTTTTTCTTTGCTTCCCCTTCTGGGTGCTCTCAGGTGCCATAAATCAGAGGTGAACTTGTTGCCCTGGTGAGTCTGACAGAGCTATGACAGCAAACAGGTCCTGAACTGGACAGTGTGATCTGTGGCTTCCCACCAGCACCTTGGCCACTGTTTCCCCCTCAGCTGTGCCTGTCAGCCTGTACAACACAGGTATCTCTTAGGCCATGCTGCCAAACCCTTTCTTAATGCAGTGTTTGGTTTTACAGTTCTTGTATTGCCTAAAATCTGTTCACTGCTGCCCCATTCTCTGTCCATCTCTGTACCCATCCAGAGAATGAGCTGAGAGATGTTGCTGACTGCTCCCATCTCATCTCCCTTCTGCTCTGTTCCTTGCAGCCCCTCCAGTGCCTGGAGCTCGACCTGTTCTCCAGCAGTGACAGCAGCAGTGAGTGCTGCAGACTGAGGAATGGTGGGGAAGGATGCAGGAGCTGGTGTCTGTGTGTAGACAGGGAAGTGGACTTGGAGCAGGGACCTTGTACAGCTGTGCCTCATCCCTTTCTTAAAGTCTCTCTGAGTTATAAAAACCATGATTGCTTTTTCTTCTCTGAGTCCCTCCCCACATTGTTGTCTGTGGTTTTGTTTTAACTTGGTTGCTCACAGCATCTTCTGGCATCAGTCTCATCCTTCCAGACTGAACTCTTACCTCTCTCAGGGTCTGTGCAAATTGAGTCTCACACAGAAGAATCTGGAATTATTATGTAGAAATCAGGATTACAGAAGTGAATGTTAGACCTTGTGGCAGGGAAAAGTGATTTTATTCTGCAAATCCCTGCAGTTTCTCACTCTCATTTTCTTACTAGATTTTGCACACTCACACCAACATATCAGTGCCTGATGGTCCCTGGTGACAAGATCACTTGTGTGCACTGCTTTGGGACAAGGGACATTGGCTGTCATGGCTCACAGTCTCATTCAGTTGTGACAAGAGACTGATCTGGGACTTGTCATTGATGCCCATTAGCAGTGGGTGCTGCCTGGGATCTGTTGCATCATTGTTTTATTTCACCTTTTATAGTCTTAAGTAAAATTCCTTCATTTCCCCACTGAGCATCTTAAGGCTCCAGTTCTCTTCTCCATCTTCTTTACACCTTATTTTAGGTAATTTTCCTCTATTCCTTTGGATCAAAACCTCATATAGGGTGCTCTGTAGCAATTAATGCATTGTTTTCCTGTTATTCCTTGTTTTATATTTTTCTCTTTGTGTGCTTGAACATTTGCACAGACTTAGAGTCATACTGCCTTTATACTAATCCTAACTAAATATTTTTTTTGCAAATTTCTGCATGCAAAAGGAAAGAAAGTAAATTGGTGCAAGTCATGGATTAAAGACAGGAAAAATTCAGATGAGTTACATGAAATGAACTCAAACTACTGATAAAGTGTTCACAAGAAATGAGGAAGCTAAATTGTTGCTGGGGCTTTTTCTGCATAGAATTATTATCAGATTATTTTGGTACATTATCCAGTACTACGAGGAAGTGCACAGTTGGAATCCAATCCTCTGTGCTGTTCTGATAACCTTATTAAATATGACTGAGATTGTAAAGTGCAGTAAAGGGCATAAAATGGCTGGAGTAAAGATTCCAAGTCAACAGAGAAAAAAACCCCAAGCTTTGGTGTGTCTGTTTAGGAGAGGGTTGGGAGCAAGGAGGGTGTGGAATCCCACTGAGTGCCAGCACCCTGCAGAGAAACAAATATAAACCAAAATCACTTAGCAGAGAGTCAGGGTCAAATGCTGCTCCTTGTTCTGCTGAGTAAGGAAATCAATGGGATGTGTCCTGAGGTCAGATAATATCAGCAGAATCTGCAGTTTTAACATTTTGCCCATCATATATGTGGCTATAGGTTATAAATAGTCCAAGAACAGCACAGTTTGGGCAGCAGGATTTTTTTGTAATAGGATTTGAAGTAAAAATCTTCTAAGCTCAGAAATGCCTGCTGAGAATTAGTGAACAAAATGAAATATTTTCCTGCCCTACTTTCCTTGTTTAGCCATTTCCGTGCAGACACATGAAATACAGAAAGCTGTGGAGCAGAATACTGGTCTTATTAAAAAATCCTCACATATTCAGTATGTTTTATGGAGTCTGTGCTCTAATCCCCTCCTGCCTCCTTTATGGCTCTCAGCTGCTCTTTAAAATAGTTGAAGGGGTTTCATTTTCTATCTGGCTGCATGAGATGTGGCACGTGGATCAGAACTGCAGGCAAGGACCTGCAGCTGAAAGTGCAGCTGCAAGGGGGGCAAGAGAAAGGGTTCTTGCTGTGTTGCTCAGCAAAGCCTTTCCCATTTCTGCCAAAAGCTGTGTGGATTCCGTGATGGAGATTTTCCCCAAGAGGAGGAAAGAGGAAAAGAGGAGACTAAGGGCAGACCTCAGAGCAGTCTACATTGCCTTATTGGGGCAGGCACCTCTGGTCTCTGGTGAGCAGTGACAGGAGGCAGGTTTAGGAGGATTTTCTTCACCCAAGGCTTGGGCACTGGAATAGGCTTCCAGGGCAGTGGCTGAGGCACCAAACCTGCCAGAATTCATGGAGTGTTTGGCCAACACTCTCAGGCATAGGGTGACATTGTTGGGGTGTCCTGTGCAGGGCCAGGAGTTGAACTTCAGTGATCCTTATGAGTCAGCTCAGGATATTCTGTGATTCTGTTTGTCCTTGGAGTCACATTTCTTCCTTCCCACCACACAGAGAACTGCAAATCTAAACAATGCCTAATCCAGAGCCCACCATGAAAGGCTGGAACCAGACCTGCAGAGGTTCCCTCCACAGGCTGTCTGTTGTGGCAGGTGTGGTGAAAACAGCCTGTACCCAACCTGTGTTTGTGCTGGGGAACTCTGCAAGCCCAGAGCACCACCACCATTGCTCCTTTAGTTGCTCATCCATTCTACAGCAAAAACTGTCCATGATATATCGACAGCTCTGCCTTTTCTGGCTTGGTGATGGCTGAGCCTCTGGATGCAGAGAGCTTGGGACTTCTGTCTGACTGCACCAGCCGGGGGAGAGGTCATGATTTGCTTCACTTCTGTGTTTTAAGAAGCATAGCTGTAATGATTTCCTGGCAAAGTTGGCGTTGACTTTGTCCAACATCAAGAAAAAAGCAATCAAGAAGTTAATTCTAAATTATAACCTTGAAAGGGAAAGTCATTGCTACACTTTTAAGTCTGATTAAGTAGAACTTGTTCTGTTAATTTGAGAAATTTAGGGCAGCTCTGTATTACTCAGGATAAGAGCATTCTGGGTCTGATTTTAGATTGAGAAAATCTGTCCATCACTTCTCTGCTGCTTTACATATTTAACTTCAGGAGCAAATTGTGGCTTGGTGCTGTGTAAGAATATATTGGTGGTTTGAAACAGACCCTTGTAGTTCAGAGCTAACCTCCCATAGAGCTTTGGAGTAGAGATGTGGAGAGAGTAGGAAGAAATTCTGCCCTGTGAGCATGGTGAGGCCCTGGCACAGGTTACCCAGAGAATCTGTGGCTTCCTCATCCCTGAAAGTGTCCAAGGCCAGGCTGGATGGGGCTTGGAGCACCCTGGGATAGTGGAAGGGCAGGGGCAAGGGCCCCATGGCAGGGGGGAAAATGAGATGAGCTTTAAGGCCCCTTTCAACTCAAACCATTCTAAGTGTCACAGAGAAAGGAGGGACTAGAAAAAAATTTGAGCAACATGAACACAGCTTAGATGTATGCATTGCATGATCCAACCATCTCCTAGCTGTGCATCTGAGCTTTCTACTTGTGTTGTGGGCTGCCTGGGGTGCCTTCAGTGGATGTGTATTGGAAGGCATTCCTGTCTAGGGAATAAGCACAAAACACTTAAGTCCCATTTAAATTGTCATATAGGACTGAAATTGCATGTGGGTGTGCTGTGGTGAGAGAATGCACCTGAGATTCCAGCACAGTTACAGGTTAATAGGTTAATGCCTGCTTCAGCTGGTGTTTTGAAAATACCTGGAGGCAGAGTGGCAGCAGGTGTGAGACTGCTGAGCCTGGGCTGGGCTCTCTCCCACTCTGAGTGAAAGGTCTGTAACATTTTAGAAGTGTTAAGGATGGATTAGGCAGGCTTGTAAAAGGAAGTTACAGTGAAAGTACCTGTGAATAACAAAAGCATGAGTTAGCCTTTCAGTACAATGGGTAATGCTGTTAGTACCCGAGCAGGGCAGCTGCTGAGGAAAGGAGATTTTCACATTGTTTTGTGGCTCTGAACTGAATATGATTGCCCAAATACAGATCTCAATAAATTAGGCATTGAAATAAAAACTTAAGAAATGTTTTTATAACTTAAGTTGATAATTCTGTTGCTTGCTGTACTTTCATGAACTAAGAGAATTCACGGAGATGTTATTAGGAAATGCAACAAACCTGGAAAAGTTTTTAGTGAACAGGAGAGCAAGAAAGAAAAGTGCAAATGAAGGAGAAAACATCAACCTCCCAAAAAGCAAAATCTGATCCAGCACAAGGTGTGCAGGTTACATTTACAGTCAATACTTCCAAAAGACTCAAAGGCAGACTCAGGTCATCATTAAAACAGTGTGGTTACAAATCTACCAAACTGCCAATTCCTTGTTAGATCCAAACCAGGCAGATTCAGGTTTAGGTTGTTAACTTTAAGAGACACTTTAGGGGTAAGCAGGGAGTATAAACAAAGCTAAGAGATGTAACTCAGCATGTATTTTCAAGAGAGGGAATCCACAGTACTTGGGTACTTGTACAGTCTTTAATAATACAAACCTGATCTCTTTTCCCTATTAAAGAGAAGCACTGACAGGCTCTAAAGAAAATACCTTTGGTCTTTCTCAGCACTGAAGAAGGTGACTATTCCTCATATTACTCCTTGCCTGTACTTTTGATTCTTGCCCTCTATTTTTATACCTAGGTCTCCATTTCCATTGGTTCTGTGCCACTGCTTGGTGCTTAGCTTCCTACTTTATCTGAACTGTGTAGACAAAAAGGAGGGGAAAAAGAGACCTCAGCATCCCTTATCAGCATCATTTTGGAACACAGTGTATTTCTTGTATAGCTACAAGGACAAATGCAGAGCTCCTAGGATGTAGAGGGGAGAGAAATATGGAAAATTACCACAAAGGGAGAATGTGAGTGGACATTCTGTGGCTTTTGATGAAGGCACTTCTTAGGGAATTGAGCACAGAAGTGCTCCTTAAAGCAGAAAACTTTGAAGTTCCTTAAAGCAGAAAATTTGAGTCTTCACTTTCCAGGCAAGTGCTCAGTCATTTATGAATTCACATGTACATATTCAATTAAACATTCAGAGACAGTTTCAGGAGGGTCAGAGCTACCTCATAACCTTATCCCAATTCTCAAACTCTAAAGAGGGGGGTGCAACACGTGGATATAAGTATGGAGAAAAGCAGCAGCCAGAGCTGAGAAACAAATTAAATTATAATCACCAGGAAGAAACCTGTTTGGCTCCAGTGTGTCTCACGACCAGTTTAATGTGGTGAAATTTAGTGGTGCTAAATTTAGTTTTGCTTGAGCTGGAGAATCACAGCCTGCATGGACAAATGGTAAAGACTGTCTCCAACAAGAGACAATGGTGATAAAGGAAAACACACCAACCAAAACCTTCAAGAAAATATTTGGCAGTAGAAGTAACACTTAGAGGCTTGGTGGTGACTTTAGAAAGGTGAAGGTTATTTTGTTTGTGCCCATGTTGTTAATGTCCTCCCATTTAGAATGGCACAGTGTGTGACATTATGTGCAATAAATTACAAAGGCATTTTTAACTCATCAGGAAAAGATAGCAGCAGACAAACAGAATGAGTCAGATGTGCCCATCCTTAGAATTTAGACCAGAAGTGAGAAATGATTGAATGTACTCTGGCAATCAGGAGAAGAAAAGGAATTTTTCTTTATGTGTCTTTGTGGTTTATCTTAATGGAAATTTATAACACCAAGCCCCCTCCATACCCCAACCCCAATTTCTTTACATGACATTTTCTAGAATAAGCAAGTTAAATTATTGCAAAGAAATTGTGACCTAAATACAAACAGGATTTTTTTCTGGCTGTTTAGCAGCTTTGGTTCCCATAATAGCAATGTTTTAAATAGCCTGGCTTCAGATGCTTGTGATACAAAAAGAAATTCTCACCAGTTAGATTCCTACCAATAGGAAAAATGGATTTGAGGAAAGACACGAAAGAACAACTGAGGGATTTGGCACAGGATCTGTGCCTATTTCAAACATGGGAGAGGCAGGTTCCAAATGAAAAGATGACTTGTCAACAAGTAATTCAAGTGTGGAAGATGACTGGGACATAGAAGCAAAGAAATGTGGTGTAGAAATAAGTGGTTCACATTCCATCAGGGAGATATTTTGCAGCATTTTTAGGAAAAGTGGGAATCCCACATCCCCAAGAAATTCCATACAGGATGCAGACCTTTGTGTTGCTGTATCTCTAGGCAGTATCTTCCTGCTCAAATACTCTTTGAGAAATGGGAAGTCACCAGAAAAAGCCCTGTACAGTCTCCTTCAGAGAAGAGTTGAGGAGGGTCCTCACTGAAGTGAGCAGGGTTGCAGATGAGTGCAGGAGTCCTCAGAACATGAGGTGAAAGATGGGGATGAACTGAAGAAAGTAGCATGAGTGCCCCTTAAAATACCAAAATGTTTTTTTCCATAGACTTCATAAGTACCCATGGACTAGAAAATGGTGCTCACAGGAAAAAACTGTGTATAAGAAACTGCACAAACTCATCATTCCCTTACAATTTATTGGCAGTGTTTTCCACTCTGGTTGATGTAATCTGCCCTATGACTGATGGATGTTCCTTTCTCTGGACTTGATTTAATTCTAAGTAAGGCAGACAAATTGCAGGCACCAAATGCAAGCAGGCACATAGAGCAAATCTAGTTTTTTTCTGGAGGATGACACCAATTACCTGTTTGTTAATGGCTAAAGTATGGATTTTGTGGACTTGTCTCCATATTTTTTGCACACAGTTGTATCAGTAGGCTGAAACCATGTCTGTTTTTATACAGTATACTCAAGCAATCTCATTGCTACTAAACATCTATGTGCTGTGAAGGATGTGCAGAAATCTGGAGTCCAGTCCTTGGAGCTGGTATCTTGCCACCAGTTTAGAAAGAATTTTTACTTTAGTTTAGTTTAGTTTAGTTTAGTTTAGTTTAGTTTAGTATAGTCATTGAATTGAATGTTTAAGGGATATGAGTAATTGAAAGTGAAATTATTTACAAAGAAGTGAAATGTCTTTTCAGATGTCAAAACACTTTGGAGCTCTTCAGTTTGTGTGTTGTACATTCACATCTGTCTGGTTTCTAATGTCTTTCTCCCTCCTTTTGCTGTATGAGACTCAGAAATAGCCAGAGGAGGGACTTTGCCTCGTGCTCTGCAATGAAGCAAATGGAACACAAATTTATTGCTGCCCAAGCAAGTTTTGTTACAACTTCATAGAAAAAAATTACTTGTAAAAGTGTGATTTGAAATGGCTGAACTTTTCAAGGGCCTAAATACCTACAGAAGTGTATCTGAATGTAATTGTATCATTACCAAGAGGAAAATCTGCAAAGATTCTGTTCATGTTTCTGTGGTACTGCATCAGGCTGCTAATTAATTCAGACATATCTATATGTAGAACTGTTTCAAGGAAGACTTGCAGAGAATTGTGAGGATTTTCCATACTGAAATAGTTCTATTGCTGTGCCTGCTGGGGTATATACATATCAATATATAGCTATCTTGAGATAGAATTGATTTCCTTGTGCAGGACCTGATAAAATCAGTATTCTTTGCTTCACCTGTATGTTTGTACTTATGCCATTTAATTTAGCCAAGCTAATTAATGTGGTGCAGTTTTTGTATGTCAGCAAACAGCAGAGGCCTGTGTGTACAGATACTGCACAGGCAGTGGTCAATACTCCAGGGGTTATCAGGGTTATCAGCTGGTTTTGCTGCAGGGATGAATTCTGATTCTCTTGCTCCTGAGCATTGCTCTGAACTCAATGAGTACATTTCTCTTTAGTGAGATTCGAAGGTGTTTCAAAATTTTAGATGAAATTTCAAGAAAATACTGAAAAGGAAAACTCTGCAGAATAAAGAAAACTAGGAAGCCCCTAAGCCTTGATTCAACTGTAACTGAAATTACATTTTCAATTTTTGTCTATTACTAGAAAAATCAATATTACTACAGACTAGATCCTAAAGTGTTTTCTCAGTTGAAATTTTTCCTAAATTAAAAATCACAGCCTGCAGGACTGGCTCAACATTAACATTGAAGCTGATGGAAATAACTAAAATTATTATGACCATTGATGAATTTTATAGAGATTTAAAAGGACCTGGGGAACATTTAATCAGAACAGAACACATTTTGGTATATCACTTATCCACTCTGTAGTCAGCATTACCTTCATAAAGCAAGCTTTTTGAGAAAGACTGTGACATTTGTGCAATGCTACTGTAAATAAGCCAAGCTATAGTATCAATTTATACAATGATTATCAGAGTAATATTTTATTGGTGCTATAAAACTTAAAAGAAAGGCAAGAAGCCAGGCAATCTTAGATCTTACCATTCTGAAAGCAGGAGAAAAATTTTTTAAGAACTTGAGAGACATGTTTGATGGGAATGAAGATATTATGGAATATGTGTATTATCTCTGTTCAGTTTTATGTTCTGTGGTGTTTCACAAAACTTTGGCTGTGCAGTCTTAGCTGACCACTGAGACACAAAGTGTGAGAAAAGAGGAACCAAGGTAATGTGTAAATAGTGAGGTGGGCCAGGAGGGTTCATCACCCCTTCCTTGTTGAAATAGAATGGAGCAGAACCTGAATGTCTATCACAGGTAACTCAGTGAGGTCCAGAAACAGTGTGGAAGATTCCTTGCAGGTACTAAGCCCCCCTTGGATGTGTGATTGATGTGTTCCATACACACAGAGTACAATCAGCTTGTGGCTAGAAAGTTATTGCCTACAGAGATGAGATTTATCTTCCCACCACCTCCACGGGCATTGTCCCTTTCCTGGACTCTTCATTAAATGTTCTTTAGGGCAGGCCTTAGATGTTGCCACTGTTGCTGGGGCTTTTGGCTGGTTTTTGTATGTTTGCTCGAGGGCTCAGTGGGTGTACGCCTGGAGGTGTGGGGCAGACATGATCTGTGCACTGTCTGGTGAAATCACTGTGTGGTTTTTGGAAAACTGAGGATGTCTTTCTTCAGGGTCCTGTCTTACATGATGCCTGCAAGTTGGTTTGACATATGGCTCTATAGTCCATGTGTGTTAGTGGTGCTATAACTTATATTTTTATTGCATTCAACAGGATATTGAGTTCTTTAATGGGTGGGGGTTTTGTTGTTTGGCACATTTTGGGGTTTTTTTTGGTGAGACTGTCGAGGTATTTTGTTCTGAATCTGTGAATAATGTGATCTTGAAGGTGGGTGCCTCGCCAAAAAATTGAAGTTAATTTTTTTCTAAGTGTTTGGCTCCTGGCAACTGGTTGAAACGGGCAATTTTCCAGGTGTTCTAGGCACTTGGCATCTCAACCTGCTCTTGTTGGTCTGCACAGACCTACATTTATCCTACTTAAAAATATATACAGGGTTGGGTGGTTTGACAGCAGTAATTGCAGATACTGGGATACTGGGCCCATCAGAATAAATATGAGGGCAAACATTTGAGCCCCCAAAATGGGCTGAGAAAAAAGGAACCATCAGCCAAAATGGAGTAATGTTGTCTCTTCTGGTAGAGGTGGCCACAGATAGAAGCTGATAGATTGGTAGCAGTTCTCAGTGGTGCTGAGTCAGAGTGAGGGCAGTTGTGCTCTGAGGTTTGTAAATCAGATAGATCAGAGGAAAAACATTAGAGATTTATAATGTTCTCATGGTGAGGGGTGCCCAGGCCAGCAAAGGGCAATGAAAGAGGTTTCAGCTGCATGTTTGGGTCACCCCTCCCCTTGACAGAGCAGCCCAATCCAGAGAGGATTTCTTGGGTGTTCCAAAAGACTTTATGGGGAAAGAAAGGAGAACAATCCGAAAACAACAGGGAAAGAAACACTTGTAGAGAAAGAGTTTCTGCGTTGGGCAGTAGGTGGGACATAGGTACATGCCTGGAGGACAACAGCCTGTGGTTTGTCTCATTAAATCTCTCACTTCAGTGACTTAGGTGGTGTATGAATGGGAGTTAAGTCTATTGTCTTTGCTGGGACTTTTGACATTGGGGTAAAACTCATTGCAGGTGCAGCATCTCCACCCCCACTGCTGAGTTTGTTCAATTTTGTGACTGTTTTTTGTCAGTCCTCTGTCACAAGGGGAGAGGAGGAGAAAACTGTAACTGGAGAACAGATCATGTTCCACCTTCTCCGCAGCTGCACCTGATCACCTTGAGCCTGTGCATTGCGTTGGATGAGAAACTGAGGCTCACCTTAAATGCTCATAACTCATGGGTGTGACTTGCAGAATTCTCTCAGCCGAGCGGAGGTGGGTGGCAGCAGCGCAGGGGCGCCCGTAGAGGTTGGGCAGGGGGATGGTGCTGCAGCAAGGATGAATCTCCGAGGGAGCAGAGGGGCAGGTCTCCAAGAAAGAGGTCGTCAAACCCACTGCAGCAACACTCAAACGGCACCAGACCTGGCTGGAAGCCCATTTTCGTCGGATCTCTGCGCTGATTTAACCCTCTCAAGCGGATGTACTTCAGCGCTGCAGCAGCAGGTCCGCGAGTGAATGCAGTTGTCAGCTCCCCGCGCCCCCAAAGCCTCAGCAGCGAAGCCAGGGCGGAGACGAGGAGCGGCGGGGACGGCACAGGAGCCGCGCCCCTCCGGGCTCGGCGGCCGCCGGCAGCGAGGGTCG
>VWYE01021986.1:25448-43050 GCA_013398995.1 Alaudala cheleensis
GCCCGCTCCGCTACTCGGTGCGGGAGGAGCTGCCGCACGGCGCCTTCGTGGGCAGCGTGGCGAGCGACCTGGGCGTGGATCCGCGGCGGCTGGCGGCCAGGGGAGCGCGCATCACCTCGGGCAGCGGCCGGCAGTACCTGGAGTTGGAGCTGGGCCGCGGGGCTCTGCTGGTGCGGGAGCGCATGGACCGCGAGGCGCTCTGCGAGCTGAGCCCCTCCTGCTTCCTCAGCCTGGAGCTGGTCATCGAGCAGCCCATTGAGGTGCACAACGTGGAGGTGGAGGTGCTGGACATCAATGACAACGCGCCGCGGTTCCCCCGCCAGGACTACCGGCTGGAGATCAGTGAGTCTGCCGTGCCCGGGGCCCGTTTCCACATTGAGAGTGCCCAGGATCCTGATGTGGGCACCAACTCCGTGCAGAACTATCTGCTCAGCCCCAGTCGCCACTTTGCCCTGGACCTTAAAGGCTTCCAGAGTGGCAGCAAACTCCTGGAACTGGTGCTGCAGCAGCCACTGGACCGGGAGCAGAGTGCCCTGCAGCAGCTGGTGCTGACTGCTGTGGATGGTGGGGATCCCCCAAAATCTGGTACAGCCCAGATCACTGTGCGAGTTGTGGATACCAACGACAACCCACCTGCCTTTGACCGCTCCACCTACACCGTGAGCCTTCTGGAGAACTCCCTGCCCGGCACATTAGTGGTCAAACTGAATGCCTCAGACCCAGATGAGGGCTCTAATGGGGATGTGATCTACTCCTTCGGCAGCTACACCCCCCAGAAGGTGAGACAGCTCTTTAGTGTGGATCCACATTCAGGGGAGGTGCGGGTTAATGGCACTTTAGACTATGAGGAGGCATCCTCCTATGAGATCTATGTCCAAGCCACTGATCAGGGCCCTGTCTCTATGGCTGGGCACTGCAAGGTGCTGGTCAACATTGTGGATGCCAATGATAATGCTCCTGAAGTGGAGCTGACCTCCCTGTACAGCCCTGTACCAGAGGATGCCAGGTCAGGAACTGTGGTGGCCCTGATGAGTGTCACTGACCAGGACTCAGGGCGGAACAAGCAGGTGAGCCTGCGCATTCCCCCCGGCCTCCCCTTCACTCTCAACTCCTTCAAGAACTCCTACACCTTGGTCACCCAGGGCAAACTGGACCACGAGAAAGCAGCAGCCTACAACATCACAGTTACTGCTACTGATTCTGGGAGCCCCCCTCTGTCCTCCCAGAAGGTGATCCATGTGGAGATCTCCGACATCAATGACAATCCTCCCCGCTTCGAGGAGCCTGTGTACTCAGTTTATATTCCTGAGAACAACCCCCTTGGAGCCTTCATGTGCACTATTAAAGCCACTGACCCAGATGTCGCCAAAAATGCCTATGTGACCTATTCCCTACTAGATGGAGAGATTGAAGGGCTACCAGCTGCTTCCTATGTCTCCATTAAATCTGATACTGGCAACATGTATGCTGTCAGGTCCTTTGACTATGAGACACTGAGGGAGTTCCAGGTGATTGTCCAGGCTCAGGATGCTGGGATCCCACCACTGAGCAGCACTGTAACTGTCTACATCTACGTGGTGGATGAGAATGACCATGCTCCACAGATTCTGTATCCTACCTCAACCAACACTTCAGCAGCCCTGGAGATGATCCCACGCTCGGCATATGCTGGATATTTGGTAACCAAAATTATAGCCATTGATGGGGACTCAGGACAAAATGCCTGGTTGTTCTTCTACCTGGTGCAGACCTCAGATCCGGGTTTGTTCAGGATAGAGCTCCATACTGGGGAGATCAGGACTACTCGCAAACTGGGGGAGGACAGCACAGCTACTTTCAACCTGACGGTGGAGGTGAGAGACAATGGAGAGCCATCGATGTCCTCATCAGTAGCCATCACCATTGCTGTGGTGGACAGAGTTTCCAAAATCGTCCCTGATAGAAGAAGACACTTTAAAAGCCCAAGCAATTACTCAGAGGTCACTCTTTATCTCATTATCGCTTTGAGTGCCGTCTCCTTCGTTTTCCTTTTCACAATCATTGGGCTTTCTATCATCAAGTGCTACAGATACAGTCTGTATGGGAGCTCCTGCTGTGCAGGGTGCTGTACTGTCAGAGAACGGAGCCCTGCTGAATTGTACAAGCAGGCCAACAACAACATTGATGCTAGATTGCCCCAAGGTTTGAAAGTGCAGCCCCATTTCATTGAAGTGAGGGGCAATGGGTCTCTCACTAAGACCTACTGCTATAAGGCCTGCCTGACTGCAGGATCAGGAAGTGACACTTTCATGTTTTACAATACCTGTGGCCCAACAGGAACTACGGGTCCCTCTGCAGTGGTGACTGAGAGGCATCTGACAGGACAAAGTGGGCAGAGTGCACAAAACCTGATCATACTTAGAAATGACTCCATTACTCCTAATGAGGTGAGGCTACCTTGGTGAATGGTCTGCACAGTGCTCTGAGCAAATCTGCACTCAGGCAGAGGTTCCACCTGGGAAACAGATGAAGCATATTTCCTTAGGGGCTTGCTGACACTCAGCTCTGAAACTTGGTTGTAATGAATCTAATCTATGCCATGCATTTTGTTTCTAGGGAAATACTGAGACTTTCAGGGTCCTGTTGGTAAGTTCAGTTTATGTGTCTGTTGTTAGAGATTCACCTCCTTTTTGCAGCATGTGCTGTACTGAGTATTGCATCCTTCCCTGTCTAAAATTGCCTGCTGCTACAGAGTGCTAGGGAAGACACATCTAGTCTTACAGTTTTCATGGGAAAACTCATATTGCAGGAGAAAAAATAATCAGTGTTTAGCATTGAAATCAAACTGTTACTTTATGGCAGTTAGGGGTGTTTGCTGCTTTGCTGTCTTTGTACCTAAGTAAATCTGTTGAATTTAGAAAAGCATATTATTGCAAGGATCTTGCTAATGTGAGCATGTCTTAATTGTCTGAAAACTGCAATCTCTCCTCTGATAATGTTTGTTCTACCCAGTGCTGCATTTTATGCTTTCTGGCCTTTGACAACCCAGTGACATCTTTGCAGAGAATTACAGCAAGTCACCATCATTAAGTTACAGAGTGACAACTTTGAGCTTGCTGGGTTGCTGTTGAAAATTGTTTAATACCTATGGTTTGGCCAGCCCTGAATTAACCTTTGCAGTATTTTCCCACAGTGAAGAATTAATGGTTGCTTTCTGCTGGCTTGCAGGAAGCCTGCAGTTGGTGTGTGGTTTGCAGGATTTGTGCAGTTTCCTTTTTACACATGTTGGGACTGAACTCAGAAGCACTCACAGGAGAGACCAATTCTGATGCACAAAAGGAGAATATTGCCATTACTGTGTGTTGTTCGTATCCCATAATTGTGGCAGGTGGAAGATCAGTTTGTGCATTATTGTGTGTTATGCCCCAGATGGGGGAAAATCATGGAAATAACTGGTGGGACAGAAAGAAGCCTGCTTTGTGTATTCTTGTCACAGAAATAGAACTCATTTGTTTATTTCTACTTGTTCACATATGAAGATGTTAGCATCTTTAGCAAGTGCTTTTTGTTGATCAAAATGCCCATATCTTAAGGGCCAGCAAGTCTTCCATAAAAATGCTTTTAGAGAGTAATGATCATCCATTCAACATTAATCCATTTAAAATTAATGTTCTGTTTTTCTGTAAATCACAGTGGCAGGGTACAAGGGAAGTATGCATTCTCTTTCTCTCCAGCTTTTGTATCTTAAAATTTTTCTGAGTGTAATAAAATGCCTGGAATGTGTTTGATTTAGGAGGGAATGTGACACATGCTCTCTAAGCATGTATGCTGAGGAATCAAAGAGTGACATGCACACTTTATAGCTGATTTTTGGGGTGGGAGTGTGCAAGAAGAAAAGCACTCACTGAAAATGGCTTCACTTTGGATGCAAGATGAGTAGGAAATCAGTTTAACAAAGAGATCCCTATCACATTTTGAGACTCACTCCATTGAATGCATGGAATTAGCAAGTTTTGTTTACCAGCACAGATCAGGCAGTGGCAGCAAAGCCAGCCCAGACTTGGAGTACAAAAGCAGAGAAATTTATAGAACAAAGTAATGAATGCTGTGTGGAGTTGTCATCCAAAATGGGAATCAATTATTCAATTTGTTCTGTAGGATTTAAACAGAGGTGAAGTTCTGACCAGTTTTACTCATCACGAGTTCTTTCCTTAGGTCTCTGCTTCTTAACCTATCCTGTGGTAGGACATTCTATGAAGATGTATCAAGGCCATGTGTGCATGAGGAAATGGCTGAATGTAATGGCATTCAGTAATTACTAGTTCCTAGCTAATTACATACTAAAAGTCACATCTTCCTCCTGTTTCAAGCTCAGCATTTGCACTGAAGATGCCATCAATTGCTTAGCAACACTGAATTCTGCATTTTAAGGATAATGATCTTTGTATTATTAGATTTTCAGAAAACTGTGTTTCTCTTTCTAGTTAAAGTGAACTTTGAATCAGCCTTTAAGGCCTGTGCCTTCACTTGTGAGGCATAACAGGGCAGAATTGTCCTTGCACCAGTTTACAAAGTCAGTCTCTTATCTCTGTGTTACTTTTAATGTGAACAGATCCTTTCTTGTTTTTCTTTCACACAGTTTTTGGAAATGAATTTTCTACTGGTTGTTCATTGATGAGGATGAGACCAGTTGAATGGGTTTGCTATGCACAGATAATCATACCTAGGGGTTTACAGTGGCTAATATTTTAAAATATTGTTAATACAGTGAGAGGAAAAAATATTTCCAAGTTATTTGGGATTAATCTCAGTAACATTTGGGGCAATAAGTCTTAGATATTTTCATATTTTCTGATAAGCTCAAAGATGCTAATAATTACACTGAGTTGTGACTGACTTTATTGGGTTATTAGAAGGATACAGTGGAAGTGCAAACAAGTGCAATAAGGTTAAGTGGAGGCTTTATTGTACCTGGTGATGTTCTGACTCCTGTGTGGCTCTTCCTTTTTTACTACCAGTGCTGTGATGGTGGAGTGGAAGCTTGTTCCTGCCTGATAGCTGCTGCTTCTGTGCTCACCCTGCTTACCTGCACAGTCCTTATGGATTTTTAAGTGTGACTCAGACCAAGGATGTTTTGTAAAAGAAGAGATGTACTAATGCAGCTGCAGAGAAATCCTGGGCATGGTTATTGCTGTCAGGAGGCTGCTGATAAGGGCAGCAATGTGGGGTTAATGGATATTGCTCTCTCATCAGATAACTACTGCAGAGGGACCAGGCAGGCAGTGTAGGCAAAATAAAGGGATAAAAACATACTGTGGCTTCATTTCTGGTGCAGTGTGGGTTATGGGCAGCCTGGACTCCTGTCTTTTGAAAGAGGGGTGCACACACTATGGAGAGGTTGTGTGGGCAGTTGTGATTTTGTTCCTGGGCACTGCTGCAGTGATGATCTGTCATTTTCAGGAAGAGTTTCAGTGCTTTAGTCTGGAGTCTGTTTCCTCATATTCCTGTGAAGATGCTGAATGATGTCTGGGTAGTGTCTGGTCCTTGGCTTTTCATCTTTGCTGTTTTGTTCTTACATCTTGGGCAGTTAGGCTCATTTCTTGTGTCTTACATCTCATGACAGCCTTTTCCCTGCAACGCAGGAAATAACAATCAAACCAAAATGTTTTAACAGGAGTTTTCTGTCCCAGAAGGCAGCCTGGCACATTCTTAATGAGGAGTGGGCAGGTGGGATACACGATAGAACTAGACATAAACTCCTTTCTATTATACATTTCCTTGTACCCTTTTCTGTGTGGTGACACATGGATAAACAAATATGATGTTTAATGTGATAGTCAGAAATAGAGCATGTAGCTCTATGGATACTTTTAAAGAAAGTGAAAAAACCTGCACATTGATGGTGGTAATCCAGGAGATCCATTGGAGTTTTACAGCTGTTTGCTCTGCTTCTGTCTCTTTCTCTGTATTTTTCACTTCAAAACCAGCTTGCTAAACACATGGAGAAAAGAAAGCAACACTTGAGCTGAACACATTTTGATACTGCTTTAAATGCAAGCATGTTTTGAAGTGTCTAAACCCCACAGCATTGTTTGTAGCAGTCTGTCCAGGAGATTTCTCTCAGAGGATTTAAAGGTATTAATGGTGGAGTGTCTTACAATCTCAGTTCAAGAACTTAAGCCTTTAAGAAATTCTCCAGCCCTGCTGACATTGAAAAGGTTAACTATAAATGTTTGTTCATTTGTTTAAAGGCAGTGTCTGCTGAGCAGGGACTGTGCTCTGTGCTTCAGGGCAGTCAGGCACTTGGTTTGAGGCTTCTGCTGTGCCAGCAGAAATCTGCATCCAACATTGAGCAGAGGTGTTTTTCTTCTCGTGGAATTCATTAAATGTCCTTTACAGAGGCACTTGTCTGTTCCCTTCACCTCAGTTTTCTGAGAGTGAGGAATGAAAATGAACATTCCCAGACTTTGGGCTTTTGAATTACAGCCCTTTCCAGTTTCCTTTTTGATATCTTGAATGATAAACACATATTTAAATAGGTTGTTCTCCACATCAAGTTAATTCTAAACATTTACAGTGGGAAAGCAGAAATAGAAGCCTCTGTTTCCTCACACCTGGCAGCATTGTCTCACTGGAAAAAAAGCAGTGGTCAGAGGTTCTAAAAGGCTTTTATTATTGCTTCAAAGGAGATACATTTGATAAATATACCTTGTGTCATTCTGCTGTGCATTTGTGTGGAAATCAGAATGAAGCAGGATGTTTTTAGGAGTCTCAGCATCTGGTAACTGTTTGTAAATATTTGATTCATGCTTCTCTGACTCAAGCAGGTTTTGTTCTAGCAAGCACTGAAGTGAAAGGTAGTGTTTGCATTGATCCATTGAATATGGGATCAGGACAATATTTTTAAAAATGAGACATTTCTCCTACTTCAGGGAGAAATTCTTTATTAGGTAAAAAAGAGAGTTGAGGAAAATGTTTGTAACAATACATTTTCAGCTAAATGTATTTTCCACAAACCAATGAAATGATTTTTCAGTTAACCCACTTGAAAACAAGTGTGTGACATTTTGCATGATCTTTCTTGCTCCTAAGATGGCTCTGTTTTACATTATACATTCACATTATCAGATTTCCCAATGGGGTTGGTTTTTTATGACTAGTACCATTAATATCTGTGGTTATGTGGTTGGCAGAATGTCAGCCTGGTGCTGGAAGAAGCAGCAGGAGCAAACTGGTGGCATGAGGTGTTCACCTGGGTAGATTTAGACTCGTCTCACACTATGATGATGTGTGCTGTAACTGAGTCAGAAAAAGCAGCTGATGGGAAAAAAGGGAATGGTGGATTCTTCTGTGCTGGATCATGGGATTTCTTTCACCTACTGACAGAACTGCTGGGTTTGCTGCTTGACTTCTAAAAATCTCTGAGGGAAGTGGCAAGTTAAAATTACCTTCTACCTAGTAGAATGTGCTGGATTATGATAAAAAGAGTCTTGTGATGAGCTGGGGAGGTAAAAGGAGCAATACTGTGTTCATCAGCACTGTGTGACATAGTGAGAAAGTGGGGATTTACAACTGGGAGCACCCAGACCCCTTCAGAGCCTGAATTCCTCTTTGTGCTCCCTCTCTGTACTCACAGTTCCTGCTCAGCTGTACCTTGTGGTGGTTGGTTTAGGACACACTGCACATCTCACAGCCAAGCCTGTGATGGGGCTTTGCAGAGGAGCCCTCTGGGAGCTGCTGGGCAGCCCCCTGGCCCCTGGGACTGCCTGAGGACTTAGCTCTGCTCTGAGATGGTGTCCTGGCACAGTGACTCCGTGCTGTGGGACACACCTGGCCACGTGGCAGATTCCAGGGAGTGGGATGGTGAAGGTGGATTGTTCACAGCCAGAGATCCAAACCAACCCAAGCTTGTAGACTGTGAATTCCTGGTGGATTTCTAAGCAGCAGCAGTGCTGCATCTGAGCTGGGGAGAGATATCACTGAATAGGTTTGCTCCTTCTGCTGTGCTCAGCTTCTGTTACTGGTCATGCTTTATTGCTTTTCTAGTCCAGTCTCATTTAGAGATGTATTGAAACAACTTTTCACTTATGGCCAGAGAAACTGAAAGAATTACAGCCTGGAGCACAACAAAAGGAGAAGCCAGTTGTGCTGACAAAATAGAAATGTCACTGATTTTGTCAGTTGCAGGACACTGACCTTTGGTAACACAAGAGTGGGACAAATGTGCCTCTTGCTGAGCTCTGAAAATACCCAGTGAAGCAGCAAGCACGTGGTAAAACTGGGTGAAAAGAGGTCTGCACAAAGGCAAACTGCTGCCCAACTGCTTTGTGCTCTGCTTCTTCCTGTAATTACTTTAAAAAGAAGTCACAGATATTGATTTTTTTCACAGTTAAAAAAACCCCAGCCCCTGACAGTTAACTGTGACAATAGTTCCACCTCCAGAGTGCATTTTTCTCATCCTGTTCCCTCCTTCCTTCTTCTGCTCCTCTGGGAACAGCACTGCAGCCCTACCTAAAGAGTCATAGGAGAGAAAACTCTTTGGGAGAAGCCACAAGATGCCACAGCTTTGGGATAGTAACCCTTGACAATACCAGTTTCCTAATTTCTCTTATATTGACAGGAGGAGTCTTGGTCCATGCATGTGAAGTGAAAAAATGTTTAATTTCTAACTGATGAGTTTCTCCTGCCACCATCACCCATTTAAGATCTGATGTCCCATTGCAAACACAACATGGATTTTTGTCTTCTAGCCAAGAGTTAGAAAGCTCTCATCCAAACCCCAAAAATCTCTGTACTCTGAGTGAGTGTGAGTGGTTGTTTTCCTCTTTTCTCACTCCTACCCAACTCGTGTCAGACTTTCTCAGTGCTTTCATGGAATCTCCCTTTATCTGTGTTTTGCCTGGGACTGGGGTAGGACTCCTCCTCACATTGCCTATGAGTCTGTAACCTGCCCTTCTCAAACTGCAAAACAGAACAAAAGTCCAGCAGTTCCCCTGCTATAAAAAAAACCCCAGCAGAAGAAAAGACAAATCTTTCTGGTGTCAGCAACCCTTCATACTCAAGAAAGGCAGACTCAGGAGGGGCTCTGATCAGTGTGTGTTGTTCTCTATCCTCTTTCATTGACTGTTACTACATGGTTGGCCTTAGAGTTGCTTTGACATCCCTGGGACTGGGGCCAAAATAGAATTAATAAGAAAAGACTAGAACCATGCATAATGTGCTTCTTGTCAAACCACTTTCTGCTAAACTCAGCAGAACCTGAGCATGACAGAGAACAGGGGGCTAAATGGGAAGGAAATTGCTAGCACAGATGTTTAATGTGTGGTTGCAAGCAGCAGCCTCCTCCCTTTTGTGTAACTCAGACCATAAAGAATACTCATATGTGCATCATCCAAGAGCATCTCAGTCTTGAGTGATGCTGGACCTGGGAAGTGTGGTGATAGAGCAATACTGTAAGTTGTAATTGCTCCATTTTTGTTTGAATAAAA
Source organism: Alaudala cheleensis (assembly GCA_013398995.1). Classification (NCBI taxonomy): domain Eukaryota; kingdom Metazoa; phylum Chordata; class Aves; order Passeriformes; family Alaudidae; genus Alaudala; species Alaudala cheleensis. The sequence goes on from VWYE01021986.1 coordinate 34,916, forward strand.
CCTATTGATCCAGAGAAAAGCATATGCCAAACCTCAAGAGGAAGGACAGAGTTGGCTTTAAATAATTCAGAACATTCAACACTTTCTTTTTCTCTTTCAAGTAATGGGGTCAAATTCATTTCTGATCTGCCTCCAATAATTTGAAGAGAATTAAACCATTACTGTCATTTATTATTTGTGTGATTGGCACTGTGCAAGACACAGGAATGAATGTAGTCCATTATGTTTTGGATATAAGTTCTGTCTTTGAGTTCCAGTGCCTCAACTTAAGCATTCACTACACTATCACCTATAGAATAATGGTTTAGTATCCTGAGAAATAACCTTGGTATGTCCTCAGGGCTTAATTTTAAGGGACCTGAGCTTGCACTCATTGGCTGTAGCTGAAAATTACAGTGATGGTCCCCTGACAATGCAAAAACTATTTTCTGGAGCAATTTTTGATCAACGGAGGATTTCTTAATTATCTCCTTATTTAGCAAGTCATGCTGCAGCACATCAGGAGGTTTGTTGGTCAAAAGGTATTGCTGACTATTTTCCCCTTCTACCTTTTATGCCCTCTCATGAATATGGAGAATCCAATAGGTTTTGGTATTATGGACATGTCTGTCCTTAATAAAAGACTTGCTGCAGTCTGCAAATCTGATACCATCCATTGCAGTCCTCTGCAGCACACTGAATTCCAGCAGAAACCTCACTGCCCCCCGTGCCCCTCACAGGGAGCTACATTTATACACCCTCAGGCAGATAACATTCAGTACAGGAGTCTGAGTTTCCTCACCTTATCAGGTAAACAAACCATGTATTTTCTGGATTTATGCTGTTGTTTTTTTATCCTATGGCCAAAATTTTGATGAATGTATGAAATAACTTCCCACCAGTTTGCAGCATTAAAAGTTGCTCCACAGAGATCATCTCAAGCCTTGGCATGCAGACAGGTTTATTGCACACACTCCCTGCGTGCCCATTTCAAAGTTCCTTTGGATTTGTACAAAGATTTGGCAATTCACAAGAATTGAGTATATCCATATAGGCTTTTCTGCCAAAATTAGCCAGATGCAGATGCTTTTTAGCATGTTTTACTGACACTAACAGCATTGTCCTGGGCTTTTGTTTCTGCAGCCAAAACACCCCAATCCGGACTGGCGCTACTCCGCATCCCTGAGGGCAGGAATGCAAAGGTATGTTGGTGTTTCTCCAGAGAAGGGGAATTCTGTCTTCCTCTGTGAAAAGGACAAAGTTTCTTCTGATGCCTTAGACTGATGATATCTATGCTGAGATGGAAAGCACCTGAGTTCTGCTGCTGTCACTTCCAATCACCACTTGCATCTTATGCTGTTACTGCACTGCTCTTGAGCTGTGCTTTTATTTCTTTTTACCTTCTGCTTTTGCATCCATTGACTGCCAAGGCTTAATTGTTCCAATTATTGAATCATCTAATTGTCATTCTATACTTTTTGTTTATTTTAAACATCTGTAATCATCAGTGCTGATGTTTCAATAGGCAGTCTGCATTTCTATCTTCTTTTTCTCATTACCATAAAAGTAGCTGCTCCTGCAGCAGGTTTATTAACCACATGGTGCAATCAAGAAGATTAATACAGTTGAAAGCGCTTTTTGAAGATATGAGATGGATTTTCAAAGAAGGAAAAGTGAGGCTTTTGTCCAAATCTCTTTAGACATCTTTGAAAATCCTCTGCCTAATACCACAAGCAGACTCTGGTATAATTTTCTACTCAGTACACTTGGAGAAAGAGAATTATACTAAAATTGCATCTGTAGAGCCTAAATCAAATGGTATTTTTGCTCTCCCTGAGCAGACCAGAAAGCTGGTTCTATGCTCAGGTGTAACCTGATGTTATGAATAAGATTCCTGTACAGGTGCAGATGCAGTTATGAGGCTGCAGTCATTCCTGGTGGCATCACAAAGTGCAGGATTGTGGGGGTTGGTGCAGTGGTGCTGGACCCTTATCCATTATCCACAGGCCTGAAGAGTCTTTATGAAAGTCCTAAATTCAGAGTCACACTGTGCTTCATGTGAGTGAGGACACAGAGTGGCTCCCATCTGACTTTGAGATGCTGTGTGAAAAGGAATCTAAACCACAAGGACCAAAGGAAGACAGAGCAAGCTTGACTTTGTGGCCTCCTGGGCAAGCTGATTTATTTCTTTTATATTTCTGCTGTGACTTTTAATTTTTTTTTGTTATCCATAACTGCAAAATCAATGAACAGTCTGGGGAGTAGGATCCTGAAGCAGGAATTCTGCCTCTCTGAGCACCTTATCTGCTGGTCCTGAGTCAGGCATGCTCTGGTGGATACACATTCCTATCTATACAAAGTACAAGATCTTATCTGAAGCCACTTGAACAATTAATGAAAAGTAAAAGCTTATTTTAATCCCACAATACTAATGGAGCCTTTCTGGGCCATTGTACATGTTCCTCTGCTCTGTCACATCAGCAGCCCCTGTCCTTACCTGAAATCTCAGGTTCTGAGCCTCTGTGCCCTGCCCAGGCAATGGTTTTCATAAAATGCTGTTTTTTCATAAAACTTGCAGAAATTTGGTGCCCTTGATGTCTGCCACATTTTAGTGAAAGTTCAGCTGGAAGTGTGAAAGGGGGTGTGAAGCCCATGAGCAGAGACAGGGACAGTCACAGAATCCTGTTTCTCTTAAGGAACAGCATATTAATATCATGCTCAGTTTTGTACTAAAAAGCAGATTAAATAGCAGATTTTTTCTTTTCCTTCCATGTAAGGTGCAAATTGGTGCTTTTGATGCCCAGATCTCATGATGTGACACTGTGAAATTTGCTGTATTAGTTTTTGCCTTTGAGAAAAGGCATTTATCTTCCTGCATTGCTCACGAGAAATGTGCAGCAGCCCAGGAAGGTGGGATTTGTTAAAAAGGCATAATGACAGCTCAGAACTTACTCCACCAACTTTTTAATCATTTGCCTAATATTGCTACATCCTAATAGCAAAGACGTGTCACCTCCTTATAAGTGACACCCAGCCAATGAGAGCAAAGTGTCCTGCAGGGGTGTTTGTTTTATAAGTTATACCATGACTGGGTTTTAATAAATAATCAAAGGTGTATAAAATTATTTATATAATTTTTGTATTTGTAAAATATTGTATATATAGAATTATATATATAAAATAATAATAAAAGGTATTTTTTGCAAGTCAAAACAGCTGCTTCTCATGCTGCTAACATTATGCAGTACTGTAGGAGTTGCTGCACAGTGACAAATGGCTATGAACTGTGAAGAGCAGCAGGAAAGGGCAGTGCTGTGAAGTGCAGGGCAGAAGGGAGCTGTATAATCCAGCTGTGGTGTTTGCTTACCCAGTGCTGTGCATATGGAGGAGGCAGGAGTCCTGCGGGGAGGAGCAGCAGGGCCTGATCAGCAGTGGCCAACAGTCTCCAGTGCTACAGCAGGTAAGGATGTGACAGTCCTGAATATTTGTGAAGAACTGATGTTAACTGCATTAGTTTACCTCCTAATGCTGCTATTGACTTTTTCCTATGTTTTATAACTCTGAGTGAAGACCCTGAGATGAGCTCAGGTGTCAGAGCATGGTGCTAATAGCCCCAAGGTTGTGGGTTCAGTCCCTGTATGAGATACGAGCCATTCACTTAATGATGATCCTTGGACTTGATGATCCTTGTGGGTCTCTTCCAACTCACAACATCCTGTGATCTGAACACAAAGTTCTTGTAAATTAATCTGTGGGATCTACATAGAGGGGAACAATAAAGCATAAAATAGCTCTTTTTTCTTTACTCAGTCTCAGATTAGCACTGGAGAGAAGAGTCCCTGATCCCAGTTTTCACCCTGCTTTTGGAGGTTACTGGTTTGTGTAATGGAATAATGGTTCCATTCTGATGTGTGTATTCAGGTGTGTGTATTCCAGAGCTGGTTTCCCCTCCTTTTCAAAAGAACAGTAAAACTGGGGTAGGAGCTTTTCAGTTTTCCCTTTGTTATTTTTACAAAGCCAGTCAGTGTCTCTTGAATGTCTCTTCTCATTTTACTTTTCTGTGGTGAAATCAGACCTAAATTTTTGCTAGCTATTTTCATTCACTTATGCATGATGATGGAAATGAAAACATAATTTATTTGTCAAAATAATGACAAAAAGCATGGTTTGGAATGTAGCTTTATTTATTCTGTCACTGACAACTTCACAGCAGTCAATAAGAATTGGCAGAAGGTTCTCATGGAGTTTAGGAAAAAAAATCACCTGGATGTTTTGCAGTGCAGACAAAAAAAATATTCTCAATTTTGATTTTGGAGCAGGAATGAGATGTAGAGGAGCAGTCAGTCACTATTTTCAGCCATGTCCAAAGTAAGCTGTAAAGTGGATGTCCTGTGTGGGGTGGTGAGCCCTGTGTGGCAGCTCTGTGAGCATTGTCACTCAGGAATTCAAGTTGCGGGTGATGCTCATGTCACAGAGGCAGCTCAAATGCTGGGGAGTGGGGTCTCCAGCAGCAAAAATGATAATTACTTCATTTAATCTTTTTTGATGAAAACCTTTCTTTCTATTTAAATGGGAATTTCACCTGGATAAAGGGCTGAGGAACAAGCTGAGAATTTGCAATCACAGTTACAACATCCACAAATGTTGCAGGTGCCCAGCAAAACCTGCACTAGTGCTGCAGAAGGGCTGTTTGCAGGAACAGATTTGGAAATGAATTTAATATATAATGGGGCCCTAGGCTATGATCACCTGGGGTTTGTGTGCCCTTCCTTCTGCTGCAGGCTTTGCAGGAAGACACAGCCTTTGCAGAATATGAAGGGTGTGACTTGAGCTTGTATTTGAAAATGTCACAAAAACACTGTAACCTTTGCAAGGGCTTCCCTCAGGCTTTGTGCTGCACCAATCACCCTTGACTGAGCACTCAGTGCATTGCCTTATACCCAGTTCAATATCGAGACAAACATTCTCCCATATGTTTTCTTGCTGGCACTGCCAATTTCCAAGCACTGAATGTAAGTGCAAGGGTAGGATGGTGCTGTCATCTGAGGAGGTCCAGTGGCATTTGGGTCTCAGAGCAAACAGTCTGGGGTCCTGTTTGCTGTTCTGTTTGGGGTCTTATCGTTTTAGAGTTCCTTTGGGAACCTGAACATCTCTCTGTTAGAGCAGCAGTAACCCTTGGCTCTTATTGCTGCTTCCCTCCACAACTTGTGAGGCACCTGTGCAATGAATGCATCCCAGCACAAAGAAGATTATTTTGTTTTGTCTTTGTCCACTCCCAAGGGATTAGTGACCTGATATTACATTAATTAGACCTTTTTTCTTTTTCTGTAGTGGGTCTCAGATATTATTATTCTCCTTTTTTTGTAACCAAAAGCTTCAGATATCCCTGATCCTTAGCAGCAAACAGGTGTTTCATGGAGAAATCTCAGGGTTAATGGTTGTGTTAGCTTTTGTAGCCTCAGTACACCACATATTTAGCAAATTACTACCACTTTAGAATCCTGCCAGTAGTTTCCCAGAGATCTCTTTCAGTGCTTCTTTCCTTTTTTGGTTTGGGTTCAAGGCCTGTAATAACAAGTCAAGTGTAAATCAGTAAATCCTTAATTCCTGATACATAGCTGAACTCAAACATCATCACACTTTTTCAGCAAATATGTGTTGCCCAAGCAAAGCCTGGTCCTTTTTTGACTGACAGGATTCCTGTTGACTTTATTGACTATTTCATCCATGCAAAGAACAGTGAATCTGGATGTGGCATTTTTTTATTGTGTTTGCATCTTCTTAGGCACCAGTCCAACCAAGTGTAGGTTTGCAGCTGGGAAACCTCTGGGTGAGGTGGGGCAAGAAGATTCAAACTCCCCCTGGCTTTGAGTTCAGCTCTCTGGGGCATCTTGTTAGTCCCCCACATGCTTTGTGGTGAGATCAGGGAATGAAGGCAAATTTCTGGTTTCTGCTCTCTGTCCTTTGCCAGTTTTGGCAATTCTATCAGACTTTAGATGACCACTAATCTGAGTGAACTCTGTTTTTTTTGATAACTAACTCAGAATAAATGGAGCTTGATTGGCAAAAATGGTGAGAGCTCAGAAGAGAAACTAAGATGAACAGAAATTTTGCTCTAGACACTGACAATTTCTGAATAAATCAGACCTATGAATAATTCAGAGCTTAGAGTTAGTAGGCATTAGACAAATCTATGTGTTTTTCTCTGTGCTGCTGGCTCCAATCTACAAAACAGAACTAGAGTAATGCAAATGCTTCACAAAAACAGTCTAAAGATGCTTTCATGGCACTTGTCAGACTCAGGAGAACAATAAGGACTTGTGATGAAAAACAGTCCTGAGAAATTTCAAATGCTGTGTTCAATGTAGACTTTATATGTGTGCAGTAAATAAGGCACTGGGCTACACACCATATGTAGAGAGGGGCAAATAAAAGACTTCCATTCAGACAGCTCTGTGAAAGATGAAAGGATCTCATGGTAAAATCTGCATCTGAAATTTGTAAGTGTGTAGGTGAAGCCGTGGGTGAAATACTGGCATCTCTGAAATCCATGTCAAATAGCTCATGGACTTTCAGGAAATTAGGATTTCAGTGTCTACCCTTATAAATATGCACAAGGGATTGAATTAACATTGCCTAGGCAAATGCCATCCTAAAATACACTAGTTTTCTACTTCTGATTTTGCTGGGGTAACATTCCTCTAAAGATATCTGCTATTTCTTTTCCTTTTCTCAGAGAATTAGCTGGGGAGGAGAGGTGTTAATGCTGTTTTTTAAAGCTCCAGCAGGTTCATGTTCTCCCTGTGCTGGGGCCCAGAGCTGGATGCAGAACAATTATTTTAACAGAGTCTGTCTGCACTGCCTGGGCTCTCCCAAGGACAGGACATCAGTCAAACCATCATGGACTGGTTGGGAGCACTGCAGGAAGAAATTGTTCCCTGGGAGGGTGGGCAGGCCCTGGCACAGGGTGCCCAGAGCAGCTGTGGCTGCCCCTGGATCCCTGGAAGTGTCCAAGGCCAGGTTGGTTGGGACTGCAGCTTGGGATAGTGGAAGGTGTCCCTGCCATGGCAGAGGTGTGGAACAAGATGATAAATAAGACCCCTTTATACAAAACTCTTTGCATCTCATCACCCCAAATCTGAATCTTTCAGCATTTGTCCTCTGAAATGTGTGTGTCTCAAAACTTTCCTGGTTTTATCCTGGTTTTCCTGCTGTTTCTTACTTCCTGCCTATGACCTTCTCACATGTGCCATGCTAGCTAGGGATATTCCTTGTCCACTTACTCCTAGACTGCCCTGGGTTTACACTGGGAACTACAGTTGTACAAGAATAAATTAGTATTGCTCTCAGAGGAAGGTTCCTGCTGCAATCACCTGGAATGCAGACAAGGTGCACTGATGGGGTGTGATAGGCAGAATAAGTTATGGATTCAGAAAACTAAATGGGAAGCAGCTGTAAAGATGTCAAATAAGCAAATTTCCCTGAAAAATAAAGTCAGTCTTCCTAGTGAGTTTTGTACTGCTGGTTTGGGGTAGGGTGTTGTAAAGAGAATGACTCTGGGAAAACTGTGAAGAAAGGACAGGGGTCCTTGTGAGGATTTTAAGAAAAATGTCTGAATGCCTTGATAGGGAAAGAAATTATTATAAATATCCACTGTTGGCTGTGGCATTCCAAATTCTCTGTTTCACAGACTAATTTGGATGTCAAGCAAGTAAATGCAACCTGAATAAGAATATTATATCTGAGATACTTAATTCCAATGAAACTGTGAGAAAGGCCCAGATGAGATACAGGATGACAGTACAAGGAGAAGAGATCTGAGCAGAGACACCTCAGGGCATGAGAGGGGACAGCAGTAAAAGTCTTGTATAGAAAGGTGAGCACAGAGGATCTGGTAGAGAGGAACCACTGGAAAAGGTGCTAGAAGGTCTACAGGAGGCAGATAGCCTTGGGAGTGGCACAGGGTTGATTTTTAAGTGACTGCTGAGCACAGGTCACTGAAAGAATATTGGCACCCTGGGGTTGGGTAATAGATTGTGATGAGTGGCACAGAAAGCTGCACTGCAGTTGTTCTTTTCATGGAATAACCATTTGACATTGTCTCATCTTTGAGTCCCTGTAGCATCAGCACAGAAGGAATGAAAAGTGTGAGGGGG